>JABAJW010017995.1:0-23340 GCA_018855395.1 Arthromyces matolae
AGAGGCTACGGTCGATGGGTCTTGTTCGATCCCATCAACTTCGCGAAATACGCAGTAGACAGTTGATACTTTGACAGTTTCAGTCAAGTATCAGTTACAGTGGTTATTTGGCAAACCCATGCCAATATAAGTCAAGCAAATACAAGGGCATACACCCCCCATTGACCGTAAACACGAGAAACATAGCCGGCCGGTGGCCAGGCGCTGATCAGGGGCATATGTCATCTCTTTCACAACGTATTGGTCTGGATGTCCTGTCCTGTCTGCCCTTTGAGAATATTCTAATTAAACGATTTTTTTCCCTGCTTCCACCCTTGGCTCCTCGGGCGACCACTGGCATGAAAAAACGACGAATACATAAGAGCTGGACTTGAGTCCATTTTTTTTCAAGTCCTTGTGCACTATGTCCATTCTCGATCGTCGGTATCCCACCGACTCAGGTCATATCTTCACCTCTATGGTTGCGTTTCAGCGCGATTCTCTGAATCTTGTCTGCTTTGCTGTTGTCCTCTGCCGATTGGTTACTATGGCATGGTGAGTTTCCTTTCTTTCTTTTTAAACTTGTTTCTCATCATTTACATAGGCCTATGTCAAATGGCATCCTGATCCTCCCTACTGGTGTTCGCGGATTTCTTCGTACACGAGGTGTTCACTGGGCATGCTTTTGTGCGCTGATTCTTGGGGAGGGGCAAACCTGCTCGTCTCGTATTGTTCATGCTGATTCAGGAGACGTATTGGTCTTTTGTGGACGACGTAACGCTGGACACGATTGTGGATTTTTCAGTAAGTACATCTCTCTTTTCTACAGGCTCTGCATTGTACTAATTACTTCCTGAAGTGAACCTCACTAAAATCTACAAGAAGTTGACTCTGCGCGCTCACTATGACAATTACCCCACTTTAGGCAAGTTCCACCAATCTCATCTCAAGCTATTTCTAATTGTATCATTAGCATCTGGACGAGCTCCTGATATGGAGGTGTTGGTTAGAGCTCATCGCCTTGAGAGCTACCCTGACGACGAAATTGGCGAGTATTTTGAGGGTTACCTTGGGGAACATGTCACTTCATTCCCTGGGGTAGAGCAGCTGGCAGGGGAATCAGTGAGGCCCCAACGTCGAATCAGTGGTACGTCCCTACTTATCCATTAAGATTTTACATTTTTCTGATGTTTTTCTAGCTCCATATCTCAATGTTATTACTCCTGAAGAGGCGCGCATGATCCTCACTCCCGAAGAGGCACGAGTAAGGCGCGAACGCCTCTATCCCACCTTCCCCCATCGCAAACTCTCTGCACGGACAATGATCAATGCACTTACTCCCCCTGGTCCTGAGGTTGCAGCTCGTCGTCGTGCAGCAAAGGACCTTGACGTTATCCCATTTGTTGCCTCTGCCAACAACTCTGCTAGCGCCATTCGAGTTCGACGTAAACCCAAGCCCGTACCTGCTCCATTCCCCATGTCTCTGTCAGCACCCCCAGCACCATCTTCTTCACTCTCTGCACCCTCTGCATCCACCAGACCGTCAGCCCCCTCCTCACAGTCCAAGGGTAAAGGGAAAGCCCCCGATCCCTTTGCGAAGGAGGGGAAGCTTTTGCAACGACTTCAATCTGGGGGAGGGGTGGACCCGGAGGAGTTTGTCGCACTGTTCGACAATTGTTCAGTCTGCGATAAGGTCTTCCTGGCAAGTACGTTCGACGAACACCAGCGCAATTGTATTGACCTCACCCTGGACGACAATTAGTCTGTCTCTACAATATATCTTGTATCTTCTATCTTGGACATTTCATTGTGTGTATATAGCCTCTATCTCTTGTACAGTTTATAATTTGATTGTGTATATAGGCAATTACAATAATATTTTGGACATAAAAAAAACAAATCAAGTCAAGACGAACAATCATGAACTCTAGAAGTACAAGTCCATTCCTTCTCTTGTCCACTCCTTCAAAGTCCAAACTCAGATACGCGTTCACCCTCTATATTCATCGAAATGGCAGCTTGGTAAGTAAAGGTTTATCGTAAGTAAAGGTTTATTATGAATTGTCGAACCAGGACTTACCAGCTCTTCCCATCTGTCTCGGTTCCTGTGAATACCCCAGTGCCAAGCCACCGTCGTCGTATTTCGCGGTCTAAATCTCCCAGAATGTTGTGCACTCTTACTTCTCGACAAGCTAGATCCAAGTCAAAGGTCCTCAGGTGAGCTCGGAATATTAGTAGAACTACCATTGATGATTTTGACGACGTTGGATAATTGGACGACGATCTGCAACGTATGTACTCAGCTCAATTCGACGGTTGTGGAAACACGATGATGCTTCTTACTTTCACTGTCATAATCCTGCATCGCGTGCAACATCGGAAGGGGGAGATCCCCAAGTGCAGATGGCGTGGGTGTCGTTTGGGCAATTCCTGATATCACACCTCCAGACGAACATGGCGGGTCATCGTATGACGGTAGAGATTTGCCAATTTCCACATCCTTTGAACTAAAAAAGGGTTTGGTAGACTTCAACGAAGGCACTTCAACAACTCAAGTACTCACTCTTCAAACCTCCGACCTCGAACATTCCAAATGACGACCGGCTGGAAACGCGACATCAGAAAGCTCGCCATCTCCGCTGTTGATAATTCATTGCCGCAAGATCACCACTCTGGAGCTCCATCCCACAGCCACTCCGTTCGATTTATCCCTCCTTCCCCCTGACGCTCGTAATAACCTGGATCAAGGGGAAATTTTCTGAGTAAACATTTCGATATATTCCAGGAACGTGCTTACCGGGTGATGAAGATAAGGGGGTGGGTGGACCGTAGTTCGCCAATGGAACGCTGCAGCTGCATTCGTTGGCCATAGTTGGCCCTAGCTCGTCAAGGAAGCCAACACAGGAGATAGCACCTCACAGCGAGAGAAAGGGAAAGGGTGGGAAACCCGGTCGGCAGTGAGTACTTTCGGTTAAGAGGTTATCAATGTTGATATTTTTTTGATATCTCAGTGCTCGTTTGTCGACCTAATCCGTCGTCCTTTATTTGAGACTTACTTCAGGCAAGTTCCACTTTCTTTCTATTCATACAATGGACTGATTCCAATTACTAGCTGCCATTGTATTAAATAGCACCTTACAATCTATTTTTTTATTGATGCAGAAACTCTATCACCAAGATAATCAGACAATACACGTCGTCGATTGTTCCACTATCTTTTCCCACAGACCAACCTCAACAAACGTTACGTTCAACAGACGCGTTACAAACGCGTCGCGTCCGTCACATTCAACAAAGGATTTGGGCTCAAGCCCAAAGGTTTGTTGAAGATTTGATCGTTGATTCAACCATTGCTGAAGCATACTTGGTCACCGTCAGAAATGCCCTCGGCTACTTTAACCCTAGACGCCAATCTCTTGCCCCTTCTCCTCCTTGAGCTTCATCGAGGGCGACACCGTAGCTCTGCCACCCGCTTGCTCTACGACAGTCTGCATTCCCAGATTTACTCAGCACTGGAGCACGTCGAACACGATGAGCACCAACGCGTCGAGAACATCGCTGGGGACCTCGAAAGCGATGATGAGCATCCCATTCCTCCTCTGCTGGTTCCAGCCGCCGCCAACGTTGACCCTGGTGATAACTCTGCTGGTGCTCTCCCTTCTATGGTCACCAACACAGTCGTCACTGCAGCCCCAGCCCTTGCCGTCGCCTCCAACGCCTCCAACGTCGCCTCGTCCAACGTACCCTCCAACGTACCCTCCAACGTACCCTCGTCCAACGTCCCCTCCAACGTCGCCAACATCATCGCCTCGTCCAACGTCGCCTCGTCCACCGACAATAGCACACTCTCTGTCAGCACAGATGTTGCAACGTACGACGACACCCTTCCTCTCACCGACGCCCACGTCGTCACCTCCAACGTCGCCTCCAACACCTCCAACGTCCTCACCTCCAACGTCCTCACCTCCAACACCTCCAACATCATCACCTCTAACGTCGTCGTCTCCAACTCCGTCACCTCCAACGTCGTCGTCTCCAACTCCGTCACCTCCAACGTCGTCCTAAATCTCGAAACGAGTGAGGTCACCGCGTCAAACGTCGAGCCCAATGTCGACCCATATGTCCAAATGACTGATGTCCCTCTCACCACCTCCAACGTCGACCCATTTGTTCAAACAACTGCCGTCACGTCCAATGGGGGTGTCCTCACCTCCAACGTCGATCCATATGTGCATGCCGTCACCTCCGCCGTCCCTCCCACCCATGCCTACGACGATCTTTATCACAGCGATTTAGAGGAAGACAATGGCGATACATTCGACGACGACGACCAGTCATTCCAGGACAATGTTTTTGACATGGACATACCATCCTCTCCCACTGCTGTAGAGTCCTCCCCCTCCAAGGCCTCCATGTACAAAGACTTTCTTCAATCTCCTCCTGCTGGTCCCACATTATTGGACATCCCTGATGATGACCTTGATCAGGAGCTTCTGGATCTTGTGACATCCCCTCCATCTTCAATCCAGTCCCTACCAGCATCACCTTCCTCCACCCAGTCATCATTACCAGCTGCCAAACGACCTGCGAAACGACCTGCTTCTTTCAGTGGAGGGAACAACACACGCCCTGAAAAGAGACAGAGGGTAGGAGGGGCTTCCAAAGCTGGTGATCCTGGTAGGGGTCCAGGTGTGGACGGCGACCCACAGGTCGCCCATTATTGGCACCCAGACTGCAACCGTAATGGATCTCGTTCGCGCCAAGTTGCAGCCAGCAATTTACCAGCATGGCCTTCAAATGCGGGCGGTCCTGACGCGGATATTGCCCATGACGACAACGATGTCTTCCAGCGTCCAGATGACGAGGTCACCGACTCTGAGCGTGAAGAACATCAGCAAGGAGGAGGGGGAAATGCGTACGATCATGACTATGTGCCTGGGCAGGAGGATGACGATGAGGACATGATAGACAGATCCAAGGAAGGGAAGGGCAAGGGAAGGAAGGGTAGAAAGAGCAAAGGGGCCATTCAGGACAAGTTTGTCTCCTGGAAGATCAATGGAATTCCCCCTTCTCCTACCGGTCGTGCCCGTCGTGCTCTTATCATCCTCTCCACCATCGTCCTTCCTGACAATTTCGCCAAAGTCGCAGAGCTAGTCTTAAGATTGACTGCCGACGGAGATGGGGATGAAACCCTTGAGCTACCTTCACCTTCCTCCTCTGACCCCTTATTGGAGACGTTCCGTTGTCTCTCCACCAGGTGCTTCAAGTTGGAGAAGGCTGTGGAACTTAACGATTTCAAGTTTATGGTTGCACAAGTACAGCTAGCCTTGCATTATGATATGTGAGTCTTAACCTTCTTTATTCCTTGTTTAAATTAACATTGTCACTTAGAATGTGTAAGACAGCGTCTTATAAAGGGGAAAAAATGCCTTCCAAGTCTGCCTTAGCTTCCCAACTGGAGGTAACATACGACTGCCTGCGCAATTGGGTGGAGGCGGGCACTCGTCTCGCTTTTTTATGCGCAGCTGGCACTCCCTTCATCCTGGTGGTCATTGCCTGCGTCGGGTTGCGTGTCAATCTTTCCCGGCGACATAACACATCTCCTGAAGATATTTACGATATTGCTTTCCAACTCAGGGACCCTCAAGGTACTTACCCTTATATCTCATTGCTACCTTGTTTCTGTACTGACTCCTCCTAGCCAATGATGATGTTGGTGCCCTGGTCGCAAAAACATTATTGCCGTTCCTCATCAACGACTTCCAGAAAATATCCCTCCCCAACATATCCTTCCCCTTTTCTGCCTCTTCCAATCCTGAGTGCATCATGCCATGTCTCTTCAACGACTTCCGTGGCTTTGACGCCTTATTTAGCGAGGTCCAAACCATGTATTATCCTCTTCCTTCCCGTCGCCTTTGCGTGGACGAAACGTTCACTTATTCAAACCCAACCATCCATCCCCTTCCTAACGCCATTGCTGCGAACTGTATCACGGTTAAACTCGGACAAATACATTCACGAAAAAAGAAATGCCCTGTTAGCCGAAAGAACCGCATTCCGTGGACCCAGGACCAGAGAAACCGGGCGTCTCAAGCTGAAGAAGTGACCACTGTGGATCAGTTACTGCACTACGTAGGTCTAACGTTCTAAATGTGATGTTTCACTTACGTTTTCTCTAATTAGCTTCCTCAACATAAGGGAAACACATCTTCTAACGGAAATTATCTAAAGATTGACTCCTCAATTTGCAAGGGGTGGGTTTGTTCTCTATCACTGTTGATACTTTGATTTATCTTGCCTCATAGTGACACGTTGAAGATTGTGGATGCCAAAGAGAACTTTGTCGGACTTCTTGTTACCCACATGCTAAGCGCCTTGCCACAGTGCAACACCCAGGTTATCGACTTCCTCCATGCAGCCTTTCCCAAAGATCTACGTGAAGACAGCTCTGACAGGCCGGGATACGACTTCCTGTCCTTGCATTATTCATGGTACAGTCGTTATGCAGAGAAGGTGTGTTTTCCAACAATACTCTTTATTGAGATGCAAATAACATTAATGACAGAGTAATGGAGCTCCTGACGTCCATCCCTATTATGTTTATAAGGATGGAGCAACAAAGGTCAATATGTCGCAGCGCGTGCCTAGATGCTCAAACGATATTCAAGACGATCCTCAAGAGCATGATATATTGGCAAGCATTTTGAACAGTGTATTCCAGTTCATAGATTCTAATGTGCGTATAAACCTTCATTTATTATCTCTTTCTCATTTTTTTGTTAGCTCAGGCACCATCTACCTAAGGAGTACGACTGTCTGGTCGCCTACGTAGAAAGTCTACCCCTCCGTTCCACTAGTCCCGCATATCCATTTGGCGGCTTCGTGATCAATATCAGCGTCTCAACTCATGGTCATCGAGATCTTGGGGACAAGATTTTATGTGTTGTCGTACCCTTTGGTCAGTGGACGGGAGGGGAACTTTGCTTATTTGAACCTGGTTTGGTTATAGGGCTGTCCCCTGGCGACATCTTTATATTTCCTTCTGCAGATTTTACTCATTTTAACTTACACTATGATGGCGTCCGAGTATCCTTAGTCCTCCATTCGGACAAGCAAGGGGACAACTGGGTAGAAAATTGTAATGGTTGGAATGTTATTCGTCGATACAATGTAGATAGTAAATAGATAAGTATTTAATTCGACGCTAGCACATGGCCTGAACCTCTGGGTAAAGACGTACTGGTATCTGCTAATTTTCTATAAGCTAGCTGGGCTTTCTCGTAAGCCTGTTCTGCCTTCAGAACCTGGGGATCCGTGGAGGCATAGTGTTGTCTTTTTGTCTGGATATCTTGTGCCTTTTTGAGGACAGCGTCGTAAGCCTTCTTTAACTTCTTATTGAATACTTCTATTTTGCGATCTTCATCCTCTAACCTCTTGTGATAGGCCGCATCTACAATTATGAGTATCATTTAGGGGTGGATAGTTTTCAAGCTTACATTTTCTCTTGATGCCTCTGAGAACGCTCTCCGAAATATGACCTGATTGATAAGAAGGGCGAACACCAGAAGATTCAATTGCCTGCAGGAACACATAAGTAAGAATAGAATTCATAAGGAACTTTATACCTCTAACGTATTCATTTTGACTTGGTCAAAATGACGTCCCTTCTGCACACCTCCTACCAATGTACAATGAACTCCCTCGCTGTTAACATCTGAATGTACACTTTCAACAACGTTGCTTGTCGAATCTCCCGAGCGCCAAATTTCAATGGGAATATGACTTTTTGCCCAGCACATGGCCTCAAAGGCGAAACCGCTTCTGAATTTATCTTGAACCCAATCTACTTGCCATTAATAATTTCTATAGTTGAATAGATTTCCACTTACCTTTTCCTGCCTTTCCTCCCTCCTCTTCTATTGAACGTATAGTCCCTTCCCAGTCATAGTGACGGATACATACAAGACTCCTCATCTTGTTTCGAACGTCCTCAGATACAGAGCATCCTCTGATATTTCTGAAGACATGGACTGTGCATAAGCGTAACAAGCGATGGAGGTGTTCATAGGGTGTGAGGTCTGATATTCGCCGATGAGGTTCATGGATATCCCTTTTCTCTCGCAACTCATTATTTTGTGCGAGGCCTTGCAAATGTAGGCCGATGCCTGTCGAATGATTGAGTTAGAAATGCCCCTGAACGCAAATGTGGAAACTTCGACCACCTTTGGCCTGTCCACCGTGTTGATCAACTGCAAGACTCAAAATCATTCCCTGTGTCTCGTCAGGACGAAGAGGATCAAAGTGTAGATGTCGCCACTTCAGGCTTTGTCCTGTATCCTTCAGAACTATACTTTCAATCTCTTGAAAGACTCGCAAGTGCGCCAGAGCCGTTTGCTGAGTAACGAAAACTCGACAGAATGTAATACCTATTTCCATTGAATCAGCCTCCATTCGACATTTTTAGCATCCAGGTACTCACTGGTGTTATTAACTCTGTCCATTGACGCCAGCTCAAACTCTTGGAAGCCCTGAACGCGTTTGAATCCAATGTCGCATTGGAGATACTGAGCTTGTAAAAGACGATGACTAGCACAAGGTGTCATGCAAACAACAATACGCAAGGGTGCGCCATTGTTATTATCATCGTCGACCTCCTCATCTGTGTATGCTATCTCAATCATACTCCGAATGTAATGTTGAGCCAAAGATAATTTTTCATCGTCATTGGCTTTCAGCAATTGCAGTCCTAGGTAGATAGAGTCAACACTGGATTTTAAATAGGAAGATCAGTTATTACCTTTCCATCCAGTCCCAGATGGGTACAATTCTAATTTGACAAAATCAATGTACGTTTGAAGGTGAGACCGATTGGCCAAGGAAACATGGAGATCCGTGAGAGTTGGTAGATGGATGTCAGGAAATTTTGAACCTAAATATGCCTTGAGTACAGGGTGTCGTATGAGACCGCGAGCAGTCAGGTCAGGCAAATCTTCTCTCAGCATGATCAGAATGCGGAAGAGCTCTTCCTTTACTGGCGGAGGAGTTTTCTGGGGTAAAGGAATAGGATGGTTGTGAATTCCTTTCACCGTCATTACAGCCCATGGGCACCTGGATCTATGCTCATCAATGGGTTTATAATAGTGAATCTTGACGTTGCAAGGAAGAGTGAGAAGCTCTGGGCGATATAAATCACCGGAATCATCGCGATGCTCTTTTGCTATCACTGATTGAGTAAAATCCTTTAGCAAAAATTGTGGTGCACTTACGACAATGAGTCCTTTGAGAATGAACGTTAGCGATAGTCTCGCATGGTGCTAATGGCCCATATCCCCTGCTCAACGATATAGCCTCAATTCTATCCATTTCCTCAGAATCTTCGTTTATATACGCTTCCAAGTATTCCAGATCGAATGATTCATCCAAATAGTGGATATAGTGGTTGCGAGATGAGATATTATTGTAGTGTTCGCAACTGAATTAAATGGCGTCAAATGCTTTGGAACGTAAACTGAATTGAATGGGACTTACGCTACATAGGGTAGCTGACGGTCATTGTATTCAAAAGAGAGGCGACCTTGACAAGTCTCCTTAACAGGAGCATAGCCTCGTCTCATCCTTACACGCCGTTCATCCTCTATTCTCTTCATTGCCTTCTCTGACTGCGACAAGTAGGTCGGTTCCTGCAAAGGAGCCTGGCAGCCAAGCTTGCGGTATGCAGAAATCAAACCAGATGTTTTTTCAAAAACATCGCGTGCAGGTGAAGAGGTAGTTAACTTGTTTTCAATGTCATTCTTGAGTCGATCGCTGATGTCCTGCCTTGTTGCCTTTGAGTGTGGAGTGGTTGCCTTTACAATGTCAACCTTGGGACATATTTTGGCCCCTTGGCCTGAAGACTGTCAATGAGAGAATACAAAGACAACAAGGAAAACTCACATGTCCAGTGCCCTTTCCTACATAGGACCTCTTCACCTTTATCGTCTAAGAGAAGATAGGAGGTAACACGTTCTGTCTTTGGAGTCCAGCCCTTAGGCTCTCCAAGAGAATACGCCATGTCTTGCCATTCCTCTCTCTCCGAGTCTATGCCATGAGGAAAGAGATAGCCAACAGGGTTTTCTGGTGCGGACTCAGGATATTCCACTAGGGCATCGGCATTGTCAAAAATGTATAACCTGGATAGCAAGGTAACCCTATTTAACTTGACATGTTGACGCAGCCTGGGTTGAGTTGGTTGTAGCAAAGATGATAATATGGGTAAGGGAGTATCCAGAACGGAAGGAACATGTTCAGTGCCTTTGGTCTCCAAATATTCGATGACCGTCTTCAGGGCAGATTGAACATTTGTCGGAGGTGAGGGACTTGTTTCTGAAGTGACAGCTAGGAGCCCTTTGAGCTCTTCAAGAGAAGTAGTGATACCAACTGGTGCTGGATTAACTGGCGCTGGATTGAGCAATTCATTCAGAGAAAGAGGGGGCATTTTAGATCACAGTTTCTGCATCATTAACCAGTTCTTTTACTACTGTAGAATTGACGAGGACGATACACCACCAGATAGTATACTGTATAAGAAATCCAGTTTCCCAAGTTACTGACAAGAGGGCAGCGGGAATAGAGAAGAATGTCAGGACATGTCTTGAAAGGAAGGAGATCCTCAGAATTAGAATGACGCAAGAGAAAAACATGGGCCCGCGGCGTGGTGAAGCATGGTTTTTTTTGCAAGCCGCGGTGCTGTGCTTGCTGAAGGGTCATTTTTGAAATACAAACGTAATTTCAAGCAGCAGTGGGCATGTCGTCATTATAACTAATGGGTCAATGTTGTCCTGACGCCGGCCAACCTCCGGATTGGGGGGGACAAGGGGGGGAATGATTTTTTATTGAAAATACATATATTTGTCCTCTATTTACAAGGCCTGTTTATGATCAGTGACCAGCCTAGGCCCAGCTGTCAAAAATCTCCATTTTGGGCTGACGTTGACATAGAAAGGTTCATTTGATGGGATCGAACAAGACCAATCGACCCATCCCTCGATTCGGTAATCGTACAACGCTGTACAGAGGGGGTGGCTCGAATTGATTTTCGCCTCTCCTTCGACGATCTCACACGTGCACGTGGGATCTGAGAAGTCAAACAGCGTTGTCTCTTTGGAGCCACTGGTCAACCCGATGAATGAGAAGCTTGATACAGTATCCTTACCCTCGTTTAAATGGCAAAAGGACCTTGTGCATGCAGGATATCTTCTTATGCGAATCTCGGGTCTCGGAATGATGGTGGCAAGGATGGCAATTGATTCAGGTAGAGTTGGTTATTTCTTAACCCTTCCCCTTCATACTATCTCTCTGAGACTGTCCTTAGGCTTTTGTCCTTGAAACGAAAAACTGGGCTAGACCTAGACGAGAGAGCATTTGTTCCGTAACGTTCATAGGCAGGAGAGAGGCGAACACAGCCGCAATCGCACCTTGCAATGATCTTCGCCCTCGTCAAGTATATCTCGAAGTTGGTGGAACTTGCCTAAATAAAGGTACGAGGCAACCTTCCTTCTTCGAATTCTATTTTATTTAACGCCGTGATAGATTATGATCCTCGCAGTTAGGCCCACCATCATCGACGGATCGTACTTAGAACCCATCCCATCCACGCTTCCACTTTTTGCACTTCGAAACCGAGGGTGTCACTCATTTCAACGATGCGATAACAACGAAGACATGATGCCCCACTGGAAATTCTCAATATATATAAGCCTCCGCTTGAACTCCTCATAGTTCTCTCAGCTGCATCCGCTTTGAGTCGCTCTTGTGAATATCCACTCAGCGAGCTAGCCAGAATCGTCTCAATGTCCACGCGCATCCTCTCCCTCTTAATCGCCGCTTGTCTTGCTTTCTATCTTGCAACGACTTCCGCCCTAGCCACTGGTACTCCTACTACCACCCACCCTGAATTCACAGGGGTCAATCACACTAGCACTCTCACCGAAGATCCGAAATGTCCCAAAGGTTATCATCCAGGTTTCCAATACAGCACTTGGCAAATCGTTGTTCGCCCTTCCGAGTTCATCAACGTGACTGGCTCCTTCCTCCACCAAGAGTGGTATGTACGTATCATCTCAACTTTTATCCCCAGGTCTCTGGCAAGTTCTCACTGTTAATTTACACCTATAGTCAGGACCTGTAAGCTGGTCTGAGGGACCAGACAACACCATCGGCACCGTCCGTGCTCAATTGCGAATCTTCGAAGACACCATACTCGTCGAACGTCTGGTCGGGTATTACCGTTCCCCCACACAATCCGTTCTCCGCTTCAGACTCGAAAACGGTCCCGTCTTACTCGACTCGTTCAAGGTCGCATCTTACACGGAAGAACATAGGGTCATGAGTATTTGTGGTGGGAAAGCTGTTTTGTTTATTATGACGGTGGGTTATTGTGCGGATAATGAACTTGCGGCGTATAGTATGTTTGATGGGCATAGGAGAGACTCGGTTCAGAGCGTTATATATTCGATGGGGGCGTTGAGCTTTGGTGGAACTTGCCCGCATTGAGAGTGTTAGAGAGGAGAGGGAGAGACTGCCGGAGTAGAACGACGAGGCAGTAGAACTCAGAAATTTCCATCGTTTCGAGCACTCACACCTGTATCGACTTTTGAAATCTTCTTGTAACCTAACACTTGTTATGTATGAAAGCGTGACGATAGTGAACCTATATCCATAGTACTAGAGACAAAGTTGGCTTTACATAAGTTGAACCACCCATTCAATATTCATGATGAGAGAAGGCTTGTATGTATTGTCGGGCGCTCTCGAAGTTGGTGGAACTTGCCCTAAATAAAGGTGTGTACTTTATTGCATCCGAATTAATATTGGCAACCGCCTTCCTTCGAATTCTATTTCATGTAACGCCATGATAGATTATGATCCTCGCAGTTAGGCCCACCATCGACGGATTCTTCTTAGAACTCCTCTTTTTGCGCTTCGAAACCGAGGGTATCGCTCATTTCAATGAGCGGCGATGCGATAACAACGAAGACCTTCCAAATTCTGATGCGCCACTGGCAATTCTCAATATATATAAGCCACCTTGAACTCCTCATAAGTAGTTCTTTCAGCTGCATCCGAGTCCGCTTGCTCTTGTGAATATCCAGCCAGCTAGCCAGAATCATCTCAATGACCACGCGCATCCTCTCCCTCTTAACCGCCGCTTGTCTTGCTTTCTACCTTCCAACGACTTCCGCCATAGCCACTACTAGCACTGGCAGTAGTACCACCACCACCACCACCACCCACCCTGAATTCGCAGGGTTCAATCACACTAACACTCTCACCGAAGATCCAAAATGTCCCAAGGGTTACCATCCAGGCTTCCAATACAACACTTGGCAATTTGCTGTAGATCCTTCTACGTTCATCAACGTGACTGGCTCCTTTCTCCACCAAGAGTGGTATGTACGTATCATCCTCAATCTTCTTCCAACAAAGCCCTAGCAGCAAAGTTTTAATACTAATTTCAATGATACTTTAGTCAGGACCTTTAAGCTGGTCGAAGGGACCTGACAATACCATCGGCACCGTCCGTGCTGCACTATTCAAAAACATCCTATTCGTCGAACGTCTCGTGGGGCATTACCGTTCCCCAACAGAATCCGTCATTCGATTCAGGCTTGATAATGGTCCTGTCGGAACTAAAACTTTGAAACTCGCATCTTACACGGAGGAACATAGGGTTATTAGTATTTGTGGTGGGAAGGCTGTTTTCTTTGTTATGACGGTGGTTTATTGTGCGACGAATGAACCGGAGGAGTATAGTGGGTATGATCGGTATAGGAGGGATGCGGTTGAGCTTGTTGCGGATGAGTTGAAGGCGTTGAGCTTTGGTGGGACTTGTCCGCATTGAGAATGAGACTGAGAGGAGAGGGAGAGACTGCCGATCGTAGGACGATGCGGCAGTAGAACTCGGAATTTTACATTATGTACTTCGAGCACTCACGTGTACGCCTGAATTTACATTTAAAATCCTCTTGAAGTTGTAATTCGAACACTTGGTTAACGTTATGTATGAAAGAGACGATGGTTTGAACCTTTGAAGGTCTATATCCATAGAGACGAAGTTGGCTTTAAGTTGAACCAGTCCATTCAATATTCATGATGAGAGAAGGCTTGTATGTATGTATATTGACGGGCACTCCGAGTCGGAGTCGGTTGGGGGCTCAAATATCCTGATCAAGTAGTGTGTGGCGCCGATCAAAATAGCTTGGCATAAATATTTTGTAAGTGTAGGTAAGTAATAGAATATTAGCTACAATGCGGCTTGTTCATGGTACATACGTATCTACTTAAGTATCATACTCGTCCGCTAGGTATCCTTAAGATATGTAGGTAAAAAAAAAGAAGGTAAGTAAAAGAAAAAAAAAAGATCTATACAGCATCCGTTTAACAAACAACACAACAAAACACGAATGGATGACAATGACAATGTGTGGTCTTTTTGGGCTCCTCGTACCTTACCTCAGCTTCATCCTGAGACGTCTGTCGACGTCCAGACCCTTCTTCTTCTTCCCGATGACATGTAGGGATCACGGCAAAACAAAACTCCTATCATGCTTAACTTCCACCGCTTCTCTCAACGTTGATTTGTTTGACATGTTTTCCCATATAGGGTCAACGTCTGGTCCATCAAGGTCGCCTGCACCGTCCCATCCCCAACACCATACTGTACAAACGATGAGATGAGATGAGGCGAAAGGAAAGGAATGAAGTGAGACGAGACACACCTTTTTCAGGACCTGATACGAAGGTCAAAGGTTCACTTTCTTCTGGGACGAATAAACGATCATGAGGACCGAACCAAGTACGATCTTGTGGATCTGTAGTAGGATCGTCTGGTAAACCACCCATACGAGCGTATCCGCGTATAGAGGTTAGATTACGTCTTGGTGGATGGATGATGTCGAATACTTTCTGTAATTTCTCATGAGGAGGGATGGAAAGAATGAAAAAGAAAAAGACGAAAACGCACTCTATCATAAGCGAGTTTAACACGGGGAACCATCATAATCCTCCCATAGCCCGCTTCCCAATAATCGTTACAAATCAGCGAACACTCGCTAGCGCTACATTCGCCTTCCGTAATCCTGGCCATACGAAACCTAACATGTGGAGGTGTATAAAACGGTGCAGGATCCAAAATGGCTATACCGTTCCAACAGCTTTGGACCTGTATAGGCAAATGTTTCTGAAACCTAGCCGACGCCTCCAAATCATGAAAAATCTTTTCAAACGGTGCGTTCTCCAAAGCAGTCCCATTGATATCCCTCGCTACCCAGTTATCATAAAAAACGGGAGCGTTGATTTCTGAATGATACATGTAGTCTGCAGCGCAGGTTATGCCAGCGTTGTTGAAACGACTTTGATAGATGAGTTCGAGGAGGTCGTCGATGCAGGGTAAGATGTCGTTCATGAATATTATAGTATCGAAATATTCGTTTTCGGAATCACGGAGTTCTTGAAGAGGGACGAAAGCGGCGTTACGGACTTCGGCTAGGTATTCGATACGGTGGTTGAACGCGCCTCTTGTTCGCATGCTTGTGCGGATTGTGATGCGGAGACCGACTGAACGTGTCAAGGCGTCGAATATGCGTAGGAGAGCTTTTGTTTGGTCTGATGAACCGTTTTCGTAGATGGAGATGTAGACGTTGTGGTAACCTAGGATGGAAGAGACGCGAAAGAGGGTTGCGAATAGATCTGGGATGACATCGAAGGAGTTGTAGAGGTTTATGGCAAAGAAGTATTTGTGGTCTGAAGGAGGGAGACTTCTGCTGCGAAGATGAGAGTCGTGTTCGTGGTCTGCGTTGTCTGCGAAATAGTTTGTGAACCAGGATTTTGAGGAGGGAGTTGAGTGACCGATTAGAGGAGCGTATCGTTGAGTGACTTGTTTAACGTAGAGAGGTTGAGAATGTCGTGTACATTCTTTGGTATAATGAGGAGAAAGGGAGGTTAAAAGATTTAAAACCCTTGCTCGTTGTTCGAGTGTTGGTAATTGAATGGGTTGTCTACTTTGTTGGTGAGATTTTGGCCGAAGAGTGGTGGAGGTTGTCGTTGTGGTCGACGTTGGCCATGGTATGAGTCTTGATAGGATGATACCGCATATAATGCCTATAGCGAGTGCCAGCGGTGCAGGCAAACGACGAGTGACCATGGTTGACGGCGGAATGCAAGCTGTGATAATTTATTTATTTTCCATCAATTCTTCCATTCAACCCCTTAACATGCATCGTCGACCAGCTAGAGGTCAAGCTCATATAGCAGCTCCTTCTCACAACCACCCATTAACAATGGCTTCTCCTGACGACGACAAATCCTCTTCTCGTCTAAACCAGCGTCAAAAGAGAGTTTGGCTCATCCTAGCCGCTTTCCTCTTCATCATCACCTTCGTTCACTACGTCCTTCCTTCCTCTTCCTCTTATACACGACCACGTCAACAACACCAATACTCTCAAAACCTCAAACCAAAAAACTATTTCAACACCTCCGAAACGGATCCTAATCCTTTTGATTTTTGTCCTGTTTATGCTCCTCAGGACCAGCTCACGTTGAAATATGGCAATCAGGCCTTGTCAAAAATTGCTATGCATGCTGGAAGTGGTGAACGTATACAACGCGTTATAAACAGAGCTTTGGCTGGTCAACCTGTTACTATCTCTATCATCGGCGGTTCAGGTACGTGTTTCGTCCCTCACCGCGTTGGCGTTTCCACTCACACCTCACATAGTATCAGCATGCCACGGTGCAGGTGACGATCCAATTGCACCAAATTGTTACCCAGCTCGTTTCTTCGAATGGTGGAACTCGGTCTTCCCACACCCCGCAACTGAATTAACAAACGGTGCAATGCGTCGTACAAATTCTGGTTACTTTGGTTTCTGCAGTGCACATCATATACCAGATATAACCGATATTGTTATCATCGAACTAGACAGTGACGATACCACGTAAGTGTTTCCTCCTCCTTCCTCTTCCCTTTTCCCCCTCATCTCATCCTCCTCCCAGCGACCACGACATGCTCGAAAACTTCGAAACCCTCGTCCGTTCCATCCTAATCCGTCCAGACAGCCCCGCCGTCCTCCTTCTAGGTCACTTCAACCCTCAAACCCACGCCATTCACGGTTTCGCCGGACCAGACCATACCCACGACATAGTAGCTCAATTCTACGACGTCCCCCATCTAAGTTCCAAATCCCTCTTATTCCCCTCCTACCTCAAAGACCCCAAATCCATTTCCCAATACTTTGTCGACCCAGTCCTAGCAGGTCCCAAAGGTCACGAAGTCCTAGCAGACGTCTTAATCGCCTATCTCCAAAGTCAAATCTGCCACGTCTGGTCAACACAACAACCTTATCTATTCGAATCCTCTTCTGGTTCTTCTACGGGTGGAAATTCACCTAGCGATGCTAAAGGTCTTTTCGGTGGTATCGGTCAACGACCTGGTGTTCCTGAACCAGGAACGAAGGATCCTTCACTCGACGCGGACGGGAACGCAAATCTCAAACCTCCAGGAGCAGCGGCAGGAGAAGTCAAACAACGTGCGACTCAATCCCAATACGCTCTATCCCCCATCCCCCAAGGTCGGATAAACACCCGTCCAGGGGGTCGTTCATTCGAAGAAATAGCACCCTACTGCATCAGCGCAAACGATCTCATAAACCCCCTTCCCCCAAGTATGTTCTACGGATCCGGTTGGAACGTTTATCACGCCTCTTCATCAAGTCTCGGTATCGAAGGTGGTCATCTCCGAACCACATCCCATTACTGGTACAGCACCCTCCCCACCTCAAAGCTTCGCGTCCCCATCCAAGTAGGATCAGGGGATATAGGTGTTTATTATCTTGTTGAGCCGATATCGAAAGTTGGGGAGGGAAGCGCGGTTGAGTGTTGGGTTGATGATAATTATGGTGGTGCGAAGCTTTTGGAGAATGCGGAGGATGTTGGGGAGGAGATGCCGAAGTTGGTGGTTATTGATCATTTTGTGGGGAGGGGAAGTCATTTTGTGGAGTGTGTGTTGCTTGGAGAGGAAGGGGAGGGGGTGCCGATGTTTAAAATTTTGGGAGTGTTTGCGACGTAGTGCCAATGCCAGGCTTGCGAACGTGTAAGTATGGGGAGGAGACTCTGAAGGAGGGGCAGATAGGACCTATATATATAATACTAGAATGGTTATGAACTCTTTTTTTTCCTTTTTCTTTCGGTATTTTATTGTTGGGTTCAATGCTATGTAATTGCTTTCTGCTGTACAGGTGGCGGTTGGTGGGTGGGTGGGATGTAGATAAGATAAGATACTGGACACAACCGTCCCTCGAGAATTTGTTCTTTGATCACACCTCGCCATTTGCAACACTTCGTCTACATTACAACTTTTACAGCGACAGTTCTCCATTAGCCCTACATATGTAGTGGCCTATCGGCATTAAACAGAGTTCATCCATCCATCCATCGAGAATTTGTCTTGAATAAGTATAGGGAGTCCCTCCTCGATATCTTCTTGTTGATGATGATGGTTGTGTGAAGGTGAGATTACCCTGGGCTGCTCAAGAAGGCCCCTCTGTACTTACTGTTGGAATTTGGGAAGCTCCTTGATGATGATGATGGTGAAGCTGTGGGGCCGCTGAAAAAAGCCCTCTGTACTTACTCTCGGAACTTTGGAAGCACGAGCAGATATGGAACGTTAATGATGATGGTGGTGATGAAGGTGGGGCCTCTGAAAAAAGCCGCATGTCTGTACTTACTGTTGCAACTTTGGAAGCACTAGTAGCCGAACGGATGATGGTCTCTCGATCCTAAAAATGTATGGAGGCTATTCTTACCCAGAATTGATCATCTTAACAAACTATATGAATCAGATCCGCCCAGCGCTGCTAAAGAAAGGATGAGTTCATGCTTCGTGAGAGATGAAGGAAAGTGAGAATGGCAATTTATGAACGTTTGGAATCTTTTTTTTTTCCTTTGCGTTCACTTATAATTAAGCGCACAGGCCCAATAATAATTAGCGCTAATACTTGCCAAGTTGGCAAGTATTGTTCAACACGCATTGATCGCAGTGACTGTGCACATTCCACAGATCGGCGCAGTGCTTGCCAGGTGAGTCTGATAGAACCCTTCTAGTAACTTGAAACTACGTACTATGTGCTGGTTCCATCATCCTAATTTTAGTTAATTCTAATAGCGTATTCCGGGGCTTATTTTGCAACAAACCGCTGGCAATGATCGCGAGGATTGGATTAACATAAAAAGGAAAACCTCGAGCATGTCAAGGAGCCTAAGTCTTCCTTGGATTTTGCTGATTTCGCCAACCAAAAAGAAACGACGTGCAACGTTACGATTTAAGGATCAGCAGCAGATGGCATCGGATTCACCCTTCCACACCCTCATTCCCTTGAACACCACGCTGGGGGCCGCATTTCTAGGCAACATTGTGGCTGGAGTGTAATTTTTTTCTCAAGTTTCTTCAAACTGGGTGATGTCGAGCTAAATCTACACTTGTTGATTTCAGCTTTTTCGGAATAAACTGCGTTCAATTCTTTGTATATTTCAGACACAGCGATAGAGACCGACTTTGGTTCAAAGGAGTTGTACGTAACCTAGTCCCTTGACGCAGCCAGTTTCCTGATAGCGCTTACTTACATAGATGGCCTTTCTTTGGTACTTTACAACTTGTCCTTCATCTCGGATGTACTACTGATGAATGAAAAACAGGATCCTCGACACTCTTCATCTCGCGCTTGTCGTCCATTCCTTGTACTATTATATGATTATAAACTTCGGGAATTATGCAGCTGTTGAAGTGCCTGCATGGTATTCAGCCTTGATAATCACTGCAAATGACCACTCATCCTCTCTTAGGAGTCTGCTTGTGAGCCATCCTGGTTATTGAAGCTTCCTTGACCATGAACAATTTTTCTGCTTGTCAGGCTTCCGTTTATGTGACGGTGAGTATATTTCATGCGGGGAAATGTGTAGATGTTGATTCAAAATGATTTGCGCAGAACATCAGTGAAACAATTGTCCGATGGTATGTGGCGCAATATTTAGTTTTCAACATCAAAAACTGTTGTCAGCATTTTTGGGCGCCGCGTCTGGCTGAGTATGTTTAACATCCCCTTATCTAAAGCTCTTTCTGAGGATCACAAACTAGTAACGGAAAAGAGTATACTTATGGTCTTTTTGATTGTAAGTCTCAGAAATGTTCGTTATTCTAAGCATTTCTCACTGGAACGTAGGCCCTTACTTCTATGGGCGCTTTTGGTACGCATTACAGTTTCAAAAGTGCCCCAGCATGCTGACAGCTTTTGCATCAGTATTAAGTATGAGTGAGATGCGGGCATTACTTCTCTTCTAGCCTCACATCTAACGTGAATTTTCAGTATTTACCACACGAATGTCCGTTCCCATCTTTCAAGATTCAAGAAACCCCCTTTCTACTACTTAATGCTTTTTCAGGTATTTATGGGGGTCTCTCGTATACCTACCAAAAGTTGCGGTATGTCCGAATGTCTATCCTCATCAAGGATCATCCGCCTAACTCACCCTGTCAGTATTCAGTCTACACAGGAATAGCTAGCGGTGTAGCTGCTGACTCGCTTATTGCGGCCACTCTTTGCGTCAGCCTGTGGAGACGTCGTACTGGGTTCAAAGAGTATTCACCCATTTCCCTCTCATTCTAGGACAATGCTCATGTAAATCCCGTTGTCTCAGGAGCGAGTCACTCATTAAAACTTTGATGCTGTACACGATCAATACCAGTGGGGGTTGCTATACATTTGAGCATATATCACTTTAACCGATGCTTTACTTCTTTCAGGTCTTTTGACATCGTGCGTTATTTTCAAGCCTGGTTTTACAAAGGCTACATGTCTAAATTTACCGTCCCATTCAGATTCTGTTTACTTGCGTGTCTTATCTCCCTCGTCGCCTGGCCAGGTCAATTCATATTCATAGCCATCTACTTCTCCGTCAATGAATGTAAGTATCTTTTTCTTTCAGATTTCTCTCCTTTGATTTACCTCCCGTAAGTATTCCTCAACAGTCTTCTTGCAACACTTAACAATCGGGAGACGTTGTCCAAGAGGAACAATGGCGTCATTGGCATCTCCAGCAACTTGAATGCGCACAACGCAACACAGTCAATGTCTAAACCGACGCCAAAGCAGCATTCACAAGTGGTGGTCAACATAAACAGGGAGGTGGTGGCCAATTATGAATTGGAGGATGTGTAGATACATCCCTGTGGGGGCCCGGGAGCCAGCTGGCTGAGGAAGAGACCGAACATAAGATTTCCTTACCACATCCATCTCCATATGTTTTCCACCGTGACTAGTCACTAGTACTCTACCTTATGTACTCATATCAGAAGTCAATTGAAGTTCTCTTT
The DNA here is from genome assembly GCA_018855395.1 of Arthromyces matolae. Taxonomy (NCBI): domain Eukaryota; kingdom Fungi; phylum Basidiomycota; class Agaricomycetes; order Agaricales; family Lyophyllaceae; genus Arthromyces; species Arthromyces matolae. Next base: position 21,383 of record JABAJW010017995.1, read on the forward strand.
CTGCAGAACTTGAAGCCGCTGGCGTATCACATTACTACATCTCGCGAGTTGCTTCTTTCTGGGTCTGCAGAGTCTTAACCTTCGAGCTCAAACCTTCGTGGAACCCTAACGAGTCCCTCCAAATTGTACGTTGGCCAAAATACTAAGTAGATACATGTCAAGTTCCATGTACTTGTAGCGACTGAGTTGCCCTCTGAGCATCGAAAGGAACTTTTAAAGATCGCTTCAGATCTCTGAAATAACGAAATTCGTGCTGTGGATAAGATCAAGATAAGATAGGCGCTGGTTGTCTCAAATTTTCCGAACCTCTTTGAGTTGCCTCTGAGGCTGCCAGCCTGCCACAATTATAGGTTCTCCTTCCACAGAAATTCCGCCCGTATTATTTTAATTTTTTGCTCGTCCTTTCATTGCATTTGTATAGTTCTAGCGTCCGTCGACGATTCGATTTGGTAATAACTGCACAAGTATTCATCAAAGGCCTAGGACATGCGGACCCAGGACGGACCGTCTTGAACATCAGCGTCAGGGACAAATTGACACATGGGTGGCATGGTGACTCCTTGGCCATGATATTTCCGCCATCTGAATCAATTGGGCGCAGGCTTTGGGACCTCTCTGGACCTCTCTGTTACCAATACAACCTTCCAGAGAGGTCCTTCCGAGTCCGACTCGTGGGCCAATGAGATCCTTCGCGGACGCCGATAACTAGAGAGGCTCACTTCAAAAAGTAGCTGATGGACATTTTCTAGAGGAGGGCGTATGCCCAACATACGAAGTCTTGGCAAGATGATCACCCGCCCATTGCATTGGCTCTGCTTCATGCGAAACCAAAAGCCACCATCACCGATGTTCCTGGAATTTCCGAATCCAATGTCTCGACTCTCCTTGGACATTTAATGTTCAAATACTTAACTTGAGATTAATTTCAGAGCTTTCCGTCCTGTCTTCACTACCCTCAGCAGGCGTCGGTCTTGGCGAAGCTCTCCACTAACTTAGGTGGCAGGCAATTTTTAGTGTTATCGATTAATAGGTCACACCGGTCACCTAGCTCTCCAACGCCAGAGCTCCCTTGGCAGGCATTCGGCGCTTAATTACTCTCTTCGCATGGCGGACACGACAGATCCAAATTATGTTATCCTAGATGACAGCAATTCCAATATAACCTACACTGGGTCTTGGAATCTTGCAGGATCAAATCAAGAGTATGGTGATTCGACACATGCAACGGCTGAACTTGGAGCGAAAGCTACCATCGAATTTTATGGTTAGTGCCCCTCCACCAGTTTTTGTTGGATCCCAACCATCTCGATTCTTTCCCAACTGACGACGAGACTCAAAGGCTCCTCGATTCAAATCTACGGTACCATCTCCATTGAAAACGGAGGAAGCTACAACTACGCCGCCGTCTCCAATTACACCCTCGATTCAAACACAAACAATATAACCACATTCACCGCTTTACCTGGTACCAATGTCGAATATAATCAAATGTTTTATGAATCTCCTACGGTGGTGTGGTGAGCGCATAAATTGGTGTTGGAATGTGCTATGGCGGGGAGGAGTAACATTTGGTTTGATTATGCGAGGGTCGGGATTGCGCAAACGGCGGCAACTACAGCGGTTGTTGCGCCGACGAATACGGCTGGATCGAGTACGACCTCCAAGGTTGCTTCTTCCGGCACCAGCACCTCCGGCTTAGTATCAGGTCCCCTCACCACAACGACGGCTACAGCTAACCAGCCTTCCGGTTCCAGTTTGTCCAAAGGTGCCATAGCTGGTATCGCCGTAGGAGCAGTTGCAGCCACATGCTTATTCATCATCATGCTCCTCCTTTTCCGTATATGGCGTAAATCATCGACGAAAGGTGATACTGCCAGATCGAACGCCAAACGATCCGGTAAGTTCTTCCTTTTATTTGAGTGGGTGACATAGAACTGAGCCCCTTGGACAGTTGATGG
>JABAJW010017996.1:5081-22829 GCA_018855395.1 Arthromyces matolae
CCTCGAGTCATGACAGTGTTAAACGTCCCCCGCGTCCGCAACCCGTAATTCCCCAGGGTGACATGGGCAGAGGAGCCGACAGTCGCATTCTACAACAGCATGCACCAGCTGATGCCGTATCAGTCGTGTCGTTTCTTCCACAGTCCACCACCCAGCTTCTTGCAGGATGTTCCCTTCGTTATTTACGCCTTTTCGACCTGCGAACCCCTTCCGCAACTGTCAGCTACGTATCCTGTAAGGTTCAGGGTATTGCTACAGATCCTTTCGATCCACATCGTGTTGCTACCTTTGGAGACGGCGCTATTCACGTCTGGGATATCCGGAAATTGCAATCGCCCATTGTTCACTTTACAGAAAGGGATGCATTGGCAGACGGTGCCAAATGGCACCCTAATTCCATTTTTTCAGGTCTCGAATTCTCCAGCACGCGCCGTGGTCTCCTCGCATCGATGCAACGAGAAGCTTCGTACGTACGGTTTTGGGATATACTCAACATCAACGACGAGGTTTCTGTTGACGGAAACAAACCTCAAGATCCGGTCAGATTGGGGAGGAAGGCGTGGACCAACTTATCATGGCCTTCTGGGCCAAGTAGCAATGTTACACCGCCTCCGACAAGGAATCAAAGTGGGAACGGAACAGTGTTAGTGGACACTCGAAAAAGTACGTTTTGCGACTTGCCATGAACTAACACTGACCAACTGGTCTCTAGCCAAGAACTTCTCTCGCCCTCTTTTGTCGTTCGCCCTCGCCCCTAGCACAACACGACACCCCCTTACAAGTAACGTCATGGTCGTCAGCAAAGAGGGAGATCTCGAGCTTTACGCCATTCATGACACACCTAAACCTGCTGCCTGGAGTGCAAAGGGAGACTTCACCGTTGCCGCTGGGCTCTCTTACCGCATCATTGAAGCCCCACTTGACGACGACCTCACGGAAGACATGCTACAAAGTACTGGCTCCTTATTTGGACGAGGTATAAGTGCCACTGGGGGTGGCTCGCGTTCAAGGGACCAATCGCTTCATCGTGGGAGGCAGGCGACCAACTCTGGATCCTTCGTACCGCCGCCGCCCCAAGAAAAGCGTGCAACACTTTTCGGAAGAGGCGATAATGAAGATGATTTTCCACCTTTGGGAAGTGGGGGTTTGGTCTCTGGGCGTCCTCATGCAGACAGCCGTGCCACTGAAGTGCCAAAGAAGGGACAGGGGAGTGTATTGGGCCTTTCGTTAGGGAAGGAGGGGGGTGTACTTGTGTCTAGGACCCATACCCCGAGTAGAGGACGACGGACGCCTGGGCCCAAGGGGGTCGCACACATTGTGGAGAACGATATCTCGATGGTTATGAAAAGAAGAGCCATGAGAGGGTATGGCTTGTTTGACGTATGAACTTATTATTTCGTGAAGAATACAAGTCTGACAATCTTACCTTTCTAGCCAAGCAGAAATCTGGACATTGTTCAGCTCTACGATCCTCCGCATCATGTAAGGACGCAAATGTTAGCCGATCTGTGGGCATGGATATTTCGTTCGTCGTGAATCCTAATCTCTCATGACTGCTACTCACGAACAAATGCTATACAGACTCCAACGACTACCTCTGTATTCCAAAACCCGTGCTACATGGCTTTGATTTCTCGTATCAAGGACTTCTTAGTATTTGGGAGGGATTCAAACCCCTTCCCGTCACGCAGGGACCAAATCTTGTAGCGACAAGCGATTATTACGATCTTGCAGAACAATGGGACTCTCATCCGTCGATTGACGAGGCGTATGGCAATTACCAAGTTGCATTGGGAGACCTGGTGGCTCGTAGAGATCGTCCATGGAAACCTCCAGTGATCACATCCAAGGCCCTCCATAGACAGGTAGCATTACAGTTGATTGGATGGAGTTTCAGGGAGGATGACTTCGCAAAAGTACTGCAAAGGTTCGTCTCATCATAATCCGCGTAGTGCTCCTAGCTTACCAATTTGACTAGTTGGGAAGCCGAGGGCGAAATATCAAAAGCCGCCTGTTGGATGGTATTCACTAAGCAGCATGCTAAGGCCATCGCTCTCCTAATGAAAAGTTCCGGTATGTCCTCAATCGACGCTTTGAATATCACTGTTGATTTCAGAAAATAGACGAGTCCCATCGTATGCTTTCTGGCACCATTGCCGCCCTTATTCCTCATGGTCCCAAGACTACAGAACTCCGAGAACACTGCGAGCGACTGATAGTCCGAATACAGGATCCCTATTTCCGTGTTATCATTACTCACCTAGCACTCAACGACTGGGCCGAAGTACTCGAAGAGGAAGCTATGCCTTTCCGGGAGCGATTGGCCATTACCTTCATGTTCCTCGACGACAAAGGCGTGACTTCCTACCTGCGACGATATCAAGACCGTGCCGTTAACAGGGGCGATCTCGACGCCATCATCATTCCCGGCCTCTCCAGCAAGGCGGGTATGGACATTCTCCAAGCCTACGTGAATCGCACCGGGGATGTCCAGAGTGCTGCGATAATCGGATCTTTCGTTTACCCTCCATGTAACCTGAATCAGGTCAGAGCTGTATCTGGTATTGAACGACGTGTTGAGCGATGGGTCGAAAGCTACCGAGATTTGTTGGATGGCTTCAAGATGTTCCATCGCCGAGTCGAGTTCGATATTGAGAGGGGTCAAATTGCACTTAAGAGCGGTGCTGCTAATGTGGGAGATTGGGTCCCGAAACAGATTATCATACGGTGTAATTATTGCAACAAGCCGGTTATCCCAGATGGTGTCAGCGAGGTCGGTGCGGTGCAGCAAACAGGAAGGGTACGTTCAGACATTTGCATTACAAATTTTTCTTATGAGCTCATGGATGATTTGTGTAGCCTACTACATGCTACCATTGCAATCGAAGTCTACCTAGATGTTCAGTTTGTTTAATGACTCTTTCAATTGTTCGAGATGCAGCTCGGGAGGCGGAAATTTTGCATACACACTCTTCAAGAGGTAAGTTGTATTAATGTCATTCGATTTCAGATTCCTTAAAGACGCCCATTACAGATACCATGGAAGATGCCATCGTGATGTGCCAGACATGTCGACATGGTGGTCATGTTTCGCACATCATCGATTGGTTTTATGGACAGGACGGTAGCCCTGGCCATGATGTGTGCGCTGTTGCCGATTGTGACTGTCGTTGCGCTGAAGAGATGTGATGTTTTTTTCTGCTTATAAATAAACTTATTCTGGTTATTGTGAGTGTCTAGATCTGCGGACCTTTTCGAACGAATTACTGACATTACTTTCATGCAGAAATGTTATTGTTAATTGTTGCTATATATTTGCTTTATTTTGCTGGACGTCTTGTCATCTCCCAAGAGCGACCTCCAAGTTTGACTAACAAGCGATCGAGAATCTTTGCAACACCAGCGAACATTTGCGCCCCAACTGACCCCTTTTGTGCATCGCTTTTATTTACCTCCTTTCTCAACGCCACACCATCCTGACCCTATTTTTCTAGTGGATCTTCAAGTATAGGGTCTTTCAACGACACAGCCTGCGAGGCTGTACCAAAAAGAGGAGGATGGACGCTCCAAAGAAGACCACCCGACCCACATTTCCTCTGACCTATAAAAGGCCCTCTGTCGTCAGCGGAAAAAAACACAACTCCCATCCATCACACCTCCTAAACATGAAACTTCAATACTTTGCTATATCACTCATCGCTGCTGCCAACGCCATGAAGACTTACGAGTTCGAGAAGAGTGAGGATTTCGAGGTATGTACATATTCTTTTGCCGCCTTGTCAACATTGTTCTGATGTGGTGCATGGTTCTTTGCAGATTATATCGGCAGGGCCTAGTCAGCGTCGGGGCAATCCACCGAATCCTCCTAACCCTCCTAACCCTCCCAACCCTCCCAATCCCCCCAATCCCCCCAACGATTTGAATGGACTTGACGGTCAACCAGGTCATCCGGGGCAACCTGGTGAGCCCGGAAAGCCTGGTCAACCTGGTCAAGATGGATACTCTGGTGAGGACGGGCGCTCTGGCGAGGATGGGCGCCCTGGTGACAATGGACAGCCGGGCGAAGATGGACAGGATGGCGAAGATGGACAGGATGGTAAAGATGGGCACCCTGGTGAGGATGGGCGACCTGGTCAACCTGGGCAACCTGCACCACCTAGTCAATCTTCGAGTAGTAGGCCTAGCTCAGCGAGAAAACAGGATCGGATACCTCGCAGTGCCAATAAACTATTTGTTACGCCCGTCAATAATGGAAATCACTGGGACGTCAGCGACCTTAGCATCTCAGTTCCCGAAGCGAACCTTGATGAATCTCTGGACAAAGATGATTATGATGAAATTGAGTACATGCCACCGAACAACTTGCGTACGTTCGCTTTGTATGATGCTGTATCGATAATGCTTATACTTGGTTGTTTGTAGACCTTCTTTCTGAGCCCGCAGTCGATATAGAGCTACCAGACTACAAGAAGTTGGGAAAGGAATTGTTCGACTTGGCTCATACATGTCAGTATGGTGATGTTACTGTCGCTGAGATTGAGATAGACGAGAAGGACCTCCAGTTTCCTGGTTGGGACCTGCTGCCAACTGTCAATCTAGACGTTGGTGAGTATTCTTGACAGAATCGAAAGCGTTATGACTAAGGCTAACTGTTGTCTATAGACGTAGATGATCCTTTCTATGAACGCCGCGAACTTAAATGTGTTGGTGCTCAGCCTCAGACAGTTCCTGCCATTAAATCAACGAATACGAGGCGAACAGCTCTCCTTCCACCTTCTCGGACTGTTCCTCCCCCCTTGAGCGTCACGAAACCTTCATCGAACCTCAAAGCAACCAAAACTGCTTCAGCTTCAACTCTCCGTTCTCAGGTAACGACGACACCCGTAACTCGAGGAGCACCTATCAAAAGCAATCTCGCCAGCGCCTCGTCACGTCCAATTTCCAACCGACAACCTGCATCTGTAGTTGGCAAGGCTACTGTGACTGGAATTTCGCGTACTGCTTCGAGTAGTAAGTTGGTCTCCAAGTCTACGGTGTCCAGCGCCCCATCTCGTCCGGCCACCTCAGCTGCCATGCGAAGTCGTGTCCCAAGTGTCTCTTCCTCGACAATCGTCCGACGCCCAACGACCTCTGCATCTCAGTATAAGAGCGCCACGCCACTCGCACTTGCAGCGCGCAGACCTGTTCTTTCGAGGGTATCGAAGAGAACGAACGGACAGCCTCAACATGAGTCGATTGTGGACGTAATTTCTCTCGGCGCTGGAACTGGTGTTGATGTGTTTGATGATTTTAGATTCGATGTTTAGATATGGTTTGGGCTTTTAAATTGTGGTGAAGGAATTTGTAAGTAGCGTGATATATATTATCTTGGGCTGTACTGTACTCTATATTATACGATTTTGCATGTAGAAATGATACTTTCGGCAATTTAGAGGCAAGGCTCGAGGCTGCTCGAGGTCGAGCGCTGAGCGGTTCGGCAGCCTTCGGGTAAGTTACTTAGATAGCGACCTGGATCCGGATATCGGTACTCCTGGAAAGCAAGTCATCTAGATGCCGAATTTCCAGCAGTCGATACGTAATGTTCAAGGAACCCGGATGTTCCAATGGTGAGTAATGAGCATTGAGAAAGTGTAATATGAATCACCCAATCCCTCCAGATCCTGATCCAAACCAACTCTTACTTACATACTTACATGCTGTACGGTATGTAGAGTTTTGTTGATCATATAGATCTTGAGGCCACCATCACACAATGATCAATTTCAATGTAGATCACCTGGAATGATATGATTTCATCAACGAATGGGTGCAGTATGTAGCACTATAGGTACGAAATGCACGGCCTCGGGAAACGTTTAACAGACCCAAGTTCAAGTTGTCCTTCTGCGCAGTCAAGTTTAAACTGATCAACATAGTACCCACAAACCCACCTTGTATTGAAATGAAATATTATCCATCAAAAAACGGGTATCTCTTCAAACTTTATCGTGGCGCGAGGCTGCTCAGTTAACGTTTTGGAACGGCGAAAAACGGCGCCCCTTTCAGAATGGATTATCAATAATATTATTCAAACATTATGAACAATCAAGTTGTGGCAGGATGCCAAGGGGTCCAGGATCAAACACAGGTTGATCTTATCTCAACCACCACTGCAGACGTTGTTGACTTCTATAGCGTCGACAATGGGCCGACATAAGTCGCAGGCAAATTTGCGCGTCTGGATTCTCATCAGCGCTCTCCGAAGGTGTCTTCACACCCTTGGTCGAGGATGATCATCTCGTCAAAACCATATGCGCTTTAATAGATCCGGTGCCTGATATATCTGCATGCATCAAAAGGAGAAAATCATCCATCAATTGACACCCTCATTTACTTACAGGAAATGGCTTTGATGTGAACCTGATTTGACCCTTGCTCTTCTCAAACCACATCAATCTCTCCCAACCTTGGTTCTCGCATAAGATGCCTTCATCTGTACGCAATGCGGGAGAGAATTCCCCCGATTTACCTGCAATGGCTTTCGCTCAACCTCAACACAATGGGGTCATTAGTCCTGTTAGCCATTATTACGATGAGAAAGCTGCGAAGATAAGCAGTCTAATCGACGAGGAACTAAAGGTATGTGAATTTACTCTGTCTAGAGGAAACTTGTGTATTTTAACATGTTTCCTTATTTTGTAGAAAGAGTCCGCAAGGCGCAGGGATGCGGCTCGAAGAGAGGTCAAAGGTATGGGTGCTTTCGTTGTGGAGCCGTCGACCTCAATAACGCAATGCATGCCTCAGTGATGCTCCTAGGTCAATCAGAATCTGGTAAGCCCTCCTCGAAAGTATCATAGGTAAACTGTCCCTTCGAACCTCATACTCGACGTCTCCAGGAAAATCCACTCTCCAAAAGCAATTCCAGCTCTACTACGCATCCCAGACAATCGAACACGAACGACCATCTTGGCGGCCCGTTGTTTACTTCAACATCATGAAAGCCGTTCGCATGACGCTCGACGAGCTCGACTACGAGCTCAATAATCAATCGAAGGAAGACGATAATGCCATCTCTGAAATTCCTATCGCTTCATCTTCTTCCTCTAAACTAATCCCTTCCCCACCTGTGAGAAATACAACAGATGCCTCGATCTATATTACCCAGCGGGAAATCGGCGAACTCCGTTCTAAACTCCTTCCTCTCGTGGCATTAGAAGACACACTAGCTTCAGAACTCTCTGGCGGCGTTTCTGTTACTGGAGGTAGGACTGGGGCATATGTTCGCTCAGGATGGCAAGCTCTGGTGACAACTTGGCCCCTGGCAGACACACGTCCTACTCCTGCCAAGAATCATACTTCTGAATCAACGGTGTTGGCTGCGAAGACGTTGGCTATGACTTCAGAAGCTATTAAAGCGCTCTGGTCGCATCGCGCAGTCAAACGTCTGATTGAAGCGAAGAAACTCAGGCTAGAGGAATCAGCGCCCTTGTACGTTTTTTTTCCCTTTTCCATCTTCTTTTACCTTCTCTTGTCTATGTGCATACCTAATCCGGGTTCGACAGTTTCTTGGATAACATAGATCGGATAATAGAGCCCGATTACATTCCGACAAACGGTAACGACGGTCTTCTGTTCTCCATCACATCAAACTGTCGCTGACTTAGGGGTTTCTTTTTTTTTTTCAGCTGATATTCTTAACGTTCGATTACAAACGTTGGGCGTAATGGAACACACGTTTCAAATCAATATGGGTGGGATGACCTATGACTGGAAGCTGTACGACGTTGGTGGAGCGGTACGTCGGTCCCAAAAAACGAGACTCGTAGAAGAAACACACTCACTCACAGATCTTTTTAGCGTGGACAGGTGCGGAGTGCCGTTCCGTAACAAGCTATCGAAACAAGATATCTAATTTCAGTTCTAGCGACACGCATGGGTACCGTTCTTTGATGATGGTGAGACGATCTCCTTCTCAGTTTTAGGAACTTGACTTACCCGCCTCTCCCGACAGCTACGGCAATTATATTCCTAGGTAAGGGAGACAATCAATTTGGGTATTCAAAAGGTCAAACTCTCCCCAACAGCTCCAATCAGCGCCTTCGATCAGGTAAAGTTCCACAGCTACCACAGGTTTTTGACTCCTCTTTGACGGATGGTTATGATTACCGCTAGTACCTCGAGGAGGACCCAAAGACGAATCGCATTGACGATTCCCTACAACTGTTCAACTCCATATGCTCTAACAAGCTTCTAGTCAAAGCCCATCTTGTCCTACTTCTTAATAAGGTCAGTAGCCCCTGATATGTGCTGTAGATCTTTGCGGTTATACTCATCGTTATCATGGCTGTGCAAATCAGGCGGACTTGCTGCGAAAGAAGGTTGAAGCTGGGATTAAAGTACGGAAATAGTAAGTCCTGATTCTAAACGTCGTGTGCCATCATTTCAGTTCTCTGTGCGTTCTAACTGCTGTCACCCTCTTTTCCTTAGCATTACGAGTTATGGCGAAAGACCCAACTCGTACGAAACTGTATCTGATTACTTCCGCTCGCACTTCCTGCAAGTGCATCGGAAAAAAGACATTGGAAAACGATCACTTTATGTGGTAAGTTTTTCCCCTCCTTCCATATCATGGGATGACAGCGTTATCTGACGTTCGAACGATCAGCACTTTACTTCCATGCTGGTATGTCAAGTTCCTGCTGATCACCTGTGCAAAACTTCTTAGTTTCAAAATTATAATCATCCTCTTCTCTCCCGTTCCTCCGATATCGCTCCTCGCAAGGTCAAGAAAGTCATATATGCATGCCACCAAGAAAAACGAAGAAAAAAGAAACACAAGATATCATCAGCTGGATTCATAACGATTGATCCGCGGTATAAGCTGTTGGTTCGACCTCTGACTCTTCAAGCCAAGTCTGTAAAACCTCACGACGCCCTTTGAAACCAGACCGGCGAGTGACTGTGTCACCCGAATATACTCTGGGCTTGTCGAGAGTGCGAATAGGCCGATTTCCACCTTCTTCAACCCGTGAAACTCCTCCCTCAAGAATAAGGCGTCGAGTCCCTCCCAGCCGTCGGTCATGTCTTTGAGGGGAGTGTAGAATTCGAGATAGACGTTTTCTAAGGAATTGGTCGATGAGATGCTTCCTAGGAATGCCATAACCCAAGATAGAGCGACGGAAGGGTCCTCGAGAGTGAGTTTTATCGAACGAAGATTGAAGTTCGCGCTTAGGTCGAATGGGTGAGCTAAGAACAAAACGAAGGAGGGTTAGTGGTTTTAAGTTTGGATACGAGTAAAAGAAAGGATCAAAGAAAAGAAAAACTAACGATCTGATTCCCCCATTTTGAAATGGAAATGCTCCAATGAACTACCCGCCCGTGCAACCAACCTCTTGACGAAGTCGATGTCATTGAATAGAGTCAAGCGAAGCTCGCGCAGAGAAGTGAGGTCCAGGGACGATTCCGGACCGAGGAGCCAGTTGCCGAATTCAGGGGAACTGACGTGCTCGACCGTGAGGAAGTGCAGGCGGCATTGATGACGCTCGCTTGCTAAGACCTCCTCTTCTTGAAGGTCACTGAGGACGGGAGGCGTCCCTGGGGCGTCTGCTGGGTATCCGAAAGTGATGTTGGACAGGGTTAGACCTTGAAGGCTTTTGCAGCACGATAGTAGGGCGGAGAGGTCCCTGAAGGAGATAAAATTCCAAAACGCGAGGCGAAGGTACGTAAGAGTTGACAGCGAGAGCATCTGGCGGATTGCACTGCGTGCTGGGGATTGCATCTTGGACCATTGGATGGTGGCTGATTGGGCACCGAAGTCCAAACGTTTCAGGTGGGTGAGTTTCCGAAAGATGTGGGGGAGGGACCGGTCATTTGAGACCCATGATACCACGGGTTGGCCACCAGTTAATACCACGTGTGGTGCGACCTGGGTGCCCAACTGCGATCCTTCGAGAACGTCGAGCTCGCGGATGTAAGAGCAAATAGATGGTGAAGAACTTAGAAGATGATATAGACGTCGACATAATTCCGAGGGCGTGACATTAGGCGTAACTTTGAGAGCGAGCTTAGAGAACATATGGAAAAGACTGGATGGACGCCAGGCATGGCATACTAGAGAGCAAGAGCTTAGAGTATTAGAGTCGTCATAAAGGTGGTCTATGATAGCATCCACGAGTTCCTGTGGAAGTCGGGGGATAGGATGAAAGTGGTCCAGGAGCATGAAATGGGGGGGAAAGCGAGAACAAGAGGTCATACACAAGTAACCTGACTGACTGCGGCTTTTCTTGTACAAGCAGCAGACAGCACAGCTGTAACTTGGGCAGAGGGAACACCAGGTGTACGAGATACTGAGCCTTCAGGTAACGGCGAGCAAGCAGTCAATGCTGCTGCATGCCCTGGGGGAAAAAAATGATAAACGCAAAGGAAAACACCCACGGTATGAACATTTAATCGCCTCACATTTTAAAAAGAAAAATCCTTATGGGTTGCTAGGTTATCCACAAAAACTTCAAAATCAGCCGTATCAGGAATTTCTACATGAGAAAAGTCAAGTTCACGCAGGATTCATTTGACGAAAAGTTGGTTGGTATCTTGGAAGAATTTCCTATGCTTGATGTAAGTGAAATCGCTCATTTTTATTGCATTTAAAATTTCTGACAATATGTCCTTAGGATCTTCACCCATTCCTTTCATCCCTTATGAATGTACTTTACGACAAAAACCACTACAAACTCGCCCTGGGTCAACTGCGAACAGCCCGGCATCTTATAGACCACGTTGCCAAAGATTACTGTCGTCTACTCAAGTTTGGCGATAGCTTGTACCGGTGTAAACAACTCAAAAAAGCGGCCCTTGGTCGGTGCGTTCAGATTTATTTTTGCAAGTAGAATTCAGGCTGAATCGAAATCAGTATGGCGACAATCATGCGCCGCCAAAAAGATCCACTTGCGTATCTTGAACAAGTGCGACAACATATCTCACGTCTTCCCGCTATCGATCCCAATACACGAACACTTTTAATCTGCGGCTATCCCAACGTCGGAAAGTCATCCTTTATCAACAAGGTCACACGTGCCGATGTAGATGTCCAACCCTACGCTTTCACCACAAAATCTCTTTTCGTCGGTCACTTAGACTACAAATACCTCCGATGGCAAGTTATCGATACCCCTGGAATCCTGGATCATCCCCTTGAAGAGATGAACACGATTGAAATGCAAAGCATAACCGCACTCGCACATTTGAAAAGCTGTATTTTGTACTTTATGGACCTTAGTGAACAATGTGGGTACACCGTAGAGGCCCAAGTACGTCCCCCGTTTTCATTTTTAGCAAGGAAGTCTCTGACAAAAATCGCCAGTGTAAACTATTCCACTCCATCAAACCTCTTTTCGGCGGAAAGCCCACCCTCCTTGTCATCAACAAAATCGACGTTAAGCGTCTCGAAGATCTCGAAGAAGCGACTCGTGCCCTCGTACAGGCAATCATCGACGAAGATGATGTACAATGTGTCCAAGTCTCCTGCTATTCCGAAGAGGGTGTCATGGACCTCAAAAACAAGGCTTGCGATGCCTTACTCGCCGCTCGCGTCGAAAACAAACTCAAGGGTAGCAAGATCAACTCTGTCATCAACCGTATACATGTTGCGCAGCCCAAGGCTCGAGACGACGTCGTCAGGACACCGTTCATCCCTGACGCCGTAAAGGAGAAGAAGAAATACGACAAGGAAGATCCTGAGCGACGGAGATTGGCTAAGGACGTTGAACGTGAAGAGGGCGGTCCTGGAGTCTACAATATCAACATGCGCGGTATGTCTCAATCTTCCTCGTACTTTTGACAGGATTGCTCAACCCCTTCTCCCCTTACGTACAGAGAACTACATGCTTTCGAACCCTGATTGGAAGGAAGACATCATTCCTGAGATCATGGACGGCAAGAATGTTGCTGACTTTATTGATCCCGATATCGCTGAAAAACTCGATGCTTTGGAGCGTGAGGAAGAGCGTCTCCAAGCTGAAGGCTTCTACGACAGCGATGAAGACATTGTATGTTCTATCGTCCTTGATATCTAAACAGTCATTCTCATTCAATTTTGTTTCAGTTTGATTCCGACGATGAACGGGAAGCTCAAGAAGCCAAGGTTTCGCTGGTACACAAGCTTCACTCACAGAGCATGAAGAAGTCTCAAAAGAACACCGCTCGTCTACCCCGTACTGCTGGCCTGCGTTCAATAACGGAGCTCAGCACTGAGCTGACGAAAGCTGGTTACGACCCAAGCCGAATCGAAGAACGCGCGAAAATGCTTGCCAAAATCCAGGGTGCGAAGAGGAAAAGACAAGATGAGGATGTGGAGATGGATGACGATGAGGATATGGACGATGACGAGGAAGATGATGAGATGGATGTTGATGGTGAAGTAGCACCAAAGAAGAGAGTGAAGGGCAACTCTGGGGCAGTTGTCGCAGTCAATCCGCGCGCACCGAGGACGGACAGAAGGTTGGCTGGTATGCGGGACGAAGCGGTTCGCAATCTGTTCTTGTCCTCCGGGAACTCCCCTGCTGACGCTTCCATTCTTTTTCTTTTTAGCAAGCAAGTCGTGCGACCAAACTGCGCAACCTTGGTCAGAGACCACGGAACATGCTCGCGAAAGCCGGAGAGGGAGATCGCGATATCAAGACTAAAATGGTATGTCTTTCTGGTCCCAGCTATAACATAACATGGTTCTTACTTCGTTCCTTCTCATAGCCCAAGCATCTTTTCGCAGGAAAGCGGAAAGGAGGCAAGACACAAAGGCGTTAGACTGGGTGCCTTTCTACGTTGTGTATTACATTACTTTCGCTTTGTTTCCTTGGATATACATACATCATATATGTTCATTCACATGCAATCCAAACCGCATATTATGTTAGAAAACGCAGCAGGTTGTTCTGCAACTTTTGGGGTAAATGTACAAGTAGCTAAAGAACAGCTGCTGGACGAGATATCTAATTCGTCGTTGGTCATACATAAAAAGTACAAAGTATACATACAGGCCACAATACAAGATATGTCGTTATTTCGAAGCGGGATTAAGAAGTGGGGATAACGCGCAGAAACTCGCGGAGGAAGAAGAGGTGTGGAAGGTGTCGCAAGAATAGATAATAGATATATATGTAAACGAGAAAGAAATTAGTCCCATTCGATGTGGAGTCCACCAAGGCCTTCTGCGAGTCCAATGCCTCGTTCCGCCTCACGCTTCAGCCACTTCAAGGCTCGCTTGTCATCCTTTAGTAAATTCGACAACTTTTCGTAACAGCGTTGGTTGTGTTCCTGGAAAAGGGTTGAGTAAGATAACGTGAACACTGATTGTGACCTAACCTTGAGCCACGCCTTCTCCTCCTTAGTGAGCATGGACTCCTTCACCATTCGCGTTTGGATAGGAACACAAGTCAGACGTTCAAAGCCGAGCCAAATGTTGCCATTAAACTCTCCTCTGGTCTGTGAAGGGAAGTAAAAGTCAGCAGGAATTCACGAAATTTGTAAAAGAGAAGTATCCTTACCCTGACACGCTTCACCGCGAGGGCAGACTCGATGCGAATGCCCCATTTGCCCTCATTATCTACAATGCAAGAAAAAATGTGCAGCGTGAGACCCGGATCTTGTAAAAAAAGTAAAAAAGCAACACGACGCACAGAAGCCAGGTTCGTTGGTAATAACATGTCCAGGTTCGAGCGGAACATTGTTCCCGAAACTGTGGGGTCCTTCGTGGACGGTCAAAAAAGAACCGAAGCCATGGCCTGTTCCATGCTGTAGACATGAGGCGCGTCAGATCCACGTCCACCCAAGATCGAAGAAACCCAGGCTAGGCTAGGTATAGAATGCAAATGCAAATCACGCACGTTATAGTTCAAACCATCCCTCCAAAGTGCCTTCCGAGCAAGCACGTCCAATTGGATACCTGAAGTGCCTTCGGGGAAGACAGCACTATCAATAGCGATCTGATTTTGGAAATGAGGAAGGATGACTAAGGAAGGATTAGGTGAAGAGATAACTCACATGCCCTTGAAGTACGCGAGTATAGGCTTCGCATTGTTCTTGAGATGGTCGTCCAAAGTGGACCGTCCGTGTAGTATCACATGTTCCGTCTCTATATTGACCTCCGGAATCGCTACAAGGACGATAAGCAAAGATCAGGGGTCATAAGACGTGAATGAAGACTGACTTGAGGTAAGGAGTTTCCCTATCTATGAACCTGGCAGTTCGTTTTCGTGGCGTGTAGTGTGAAAGTGCTGCGTTGGGTCCTGATGCTGATATCGATTTGTACGCGATACCCATGAAGTTTTTCCCTGAACGACGCATCTCCGTCAAACGGGATGCAGCCTCATATTCTGTAATATCGTATCCATCTTGTAGCTTGCCTTCCAACCATGCGAGGAATTTCACCTAATCCATGAGAGTGAGTAAAGGGGAAGTCCGGTTATTTTAACAGAGAATGACGAACGAATGCAGCGCCGTCTCTTTGGTAAGCTCGTCTTAACCCTTCAAGCTCCGTCTCGTTCTTGAGCGCCATTACCTTCTCAATAAATGAGGGGGCAACAGTGAATCTGTAATGCGTGAGCATGAGGGAGATTGCATATGACGTTTGTGGAGATATGAGGATCTACGGGAAGCGAGGAAAGATGAGAAACAGTAATGAAGATGTTCACACAAAGAGCTCACCTTTCCCCTTCCCCACTCTCTCTTTCGCATCCAATTCCATACATCTCCATACTCTCGAATCTCAACACCAAGATTCTTCAGATATTCCCCCGTTTCAACCGTTGTCTTGTCATGATCTAAGAACAGAACGGCTTGATCAAGGCCAACGTAGAGATACGAATGGAAAAGAGGATTGTGAGGGATATCGGAACCTCTTAGGTTAAGGAGGTATGCTGTGGACATGAACGTGAATAAGATGAGGCCATCAACGAACTGAGGAATGCGAACCTATACAAGATAGCGATGTGATCAAGGTTCCGTCCTGCATTTGTTCTGGAGTGGCGGGTGCTTTCGAGTACGACGGAATGCTTGGCGGTTCGTTTTTGATCCATTCTCTTACTTTCACTAGCTTTGTTGCTGCGCTGACGCCTGCGGGTATAATAGTCAGACACTTAACCAACGTCCAATTCCGATCTAACTGCTCCTGAGCTTGTGTCCAATAGCGTGCATCTGTAAATAGGTAGGCTGAATTCATAGTGACGATGGCGTGGCCAGCACTGCCATAGAAGCCAGAAATGTAATGACGGCGTTGATCACTCTCGGCCACAAATTCTGAGCCATGAGCGTCTTCCCCGGGTATTATACTAGAAGTAAAAGATCTCGTAAAAAGAATCTAGAAGATGAACCAGGAATTGCACGCACTAGTAATCCAGTTTATGTGTTGCCATATGACGGCGAAGATCTTCCAATCTTTCCGTAGTATCCACATCTTCACGAATAGAATCCACCTCGTTTATCTTCCGTTCCAAGGCTGAACCAACAAGAGTGCTGGATGAATCGCTGGCGTGCAGAGGAGGACGAGGCTTCGGTGTACCGGGAGCGGAGGCCGTTTGCGCAGTACTTCGCTGACTTCGGTGACTCGACCTAGTTCCGTGGCTAGACTGCGTGGCACGGCTGGCGTGGCTGACATGAGTGGCATGGCTGGCATGGCTTGCCTGGCTGGCATAGCTTCGCTGGGAGTCACCTCTCGTAAGATTGGGCGAATCGGAAGGCTTAGGAGACTCTTGTATCCGGACCGAGTGTTGAGATCGGGGGCTATCGCGCGACCGTTGGCTAGATTTGCTGACATGCGATGCCTTTGTATTGCTCCTCGTTGGTGGTGATGTTGGAGGCTCGTAGAGAGGAAGATTCGTTTGACTCTCCTCGGTCTCCAACATGTCTGCTTCTGCCTCCGCCTCCTTCAACTTATTTTTTCTTCCGATGCCCCAACCATAACCGAACTTGCTCGAGCTCGTCGATTTCTTGGTCCCTGTCATTGTATTTGAACGGTTAAGTCTCGGCTTGCCTTTGGAATCGGTCCCGTGAAAAGAAGGCATGCTCAAAGGTATTTCATCATATCTCTCCGAATCCGAATGAAAAGTAAGGCTCTCTGCTTCGTCGTTCATAGTGGAAGATGGCGAGTAAGGCTGGTGGTGGATGTTGTGGTCTTGTGCGGTACCAGAGCTGGACCAAGAGAGACGACGCCTGCTTTTTGAACGACCAAGACCGAAGGGGAGACAAATGGGTGGTGGAGGTGGTGGCATATAGGAGGGAAATGAGGACGAGGCCCTGAATGGCGTTTAAATCAGCCACGAGGCAGAGGACGACGGAAGAGTTGCTGAGAGCCGCAAGTCAAATAGTCGAGATATAGAAGTTTTCCGTCATCACCTGAACAAAACGTGTTTGATGTTTGCCTCCATTGCTTGATGGGGCTCACTTGCCGACTTTATCCCCGATCATCCATAATCCTGGAATGCCCCAGAATTGTTTTCAAGGTCTCTAGTGCCGTCTGGATTGCATGAATCAGCACATACCATGGGATGAAAAATTGGCCACAAACCATGATATCTCCCTTGTTCGACATTGGATCTTGTGAATACAAGCAGATCCTTATCGTACCACAAAAACAAAACCCTGGATTCCGAGCGTGGAACGAGAACAATGCAGGAGCACAATTGGTTCAAGACGGAGACATGTGAGTCAGAACATTCTTCTACTTCACACCAGGCCTCATTTGCATCTCTTCCTTTTTCAGACAGACCAAGTGTGAATCATGTAGGATATAGCCCAAACATAGAAAGTATCCTTCAGCAACATGCGAACGGCCGACGATGTCCGGTGACCAGAGCCCATAGAGATCCATAAATACCAGCAAATCAAGTGAAATTAGGGCATTGGTAGTCGGCCCGGACGAAACGAAGTTACGCAAAGTAAAGCGTGGTCGGCTGGAGGTTGTCACCACGATTGTTGTCAGTTGAGAGCTGTAAACCCAGACATAGCCTCGATTATGAGGATCAACTCAGTCGATTTGAGATTACAAGGAGTC
This sequence comes from Arthromyces matolae, assembly GCA_018855395.1. NCBI lineage: Eukaryota > Fungi > Basidiomycota > Agaricomycetes > Agaricales > Lyophyllaceae > Arthromyces > Arthromyces matolae. The sequence goes on from JABAJW010017996.1 coordinate 22,102, forward strand.
AGGACAGGACATGATAATCGCAGGTGGGATGAGAGCGCAGTCACGCAGCCAGACCCCAACTCCACACCAGTAAGGGTTTACGACACCGTTGCCCTGATACTGATATTTTTGGTGAGAACCGACAGATTTACGTTTGAAGGTCCAGGGTTTCAAGATTCAAAATCTTTCAAGAAGATACCATGTCAAGGATACTGCAGGCGTGATGTGAGAGGCATATATGCGCCACAACCTAAAGGATTAGTGACTTCATGGTAGTTCTACTATGAACTGTCCAACTAGAGAGGTCTTCCGATGTCCACAGCAGCCAAATGAGGTAATCTAGTAGATGGTTCATCGCCTTCCGTCATGTCAAATTCGATTTGCTTTGAGACCTGTGCTCCAGAAAGTGGTGATATGAACCAGGAATCAACGATGATCATGAGAATAAGCTGCAGAATGAAGCCCGAAAGCAAATAAGAAAGTGAAACCTTTGTCGAAAGTCAGCCAGCCGGAGCACGTGGCGCACGCGTCGTTCCGCAAAGCACTTGAGTAAAACCATCACTGCTATTCCTTTCCAAAGCTAAAGCAAACATGTAACCTGACTTATTGGGTGACTCAAACATTATGAACGAACTTAAATGACTGTGGCAGTCCAACAACTGAAGTGACAATTTCAAAACGACACTAAAGTACTAAACTTCAACTTGTTACATACCACCATCCTTACGCGTCTGCGTGATTGGCCAACA
>JABAJW010017997.1:0-22531 GCA_018855395.1 Arthromyces matolae
CTATTCGTCGTTCAACTGTGTCCATGTTGTCTTCAACTCCCTAGAATGATGGTGTCAGTGAGTTACATGATGCAGAGGACGTTATAGACCTGTTTAATCTCCACTATCATCTTTGCAAGACCGAGAGCAATCTTGACTGGATTTCCATCAGCGACGTCTGGAAACTTCTTCACGAGAGTCTGGATGAACCGTCCCGTGACCTTGAGGGTATCCTTTGTCTTTGAAACGGGCTTTGAAGGGGTCAAAGTCGAATCCACATTTGTTCCGCCAGCAGCGTTCTGCGTAGGTTCTTGATCAATCACGGACGTCAGTGGCGTTACTCGTCGTGAAACATCCAAAAACACTCACCAGCGCCTTGATGAGAGATAACGATAGTTGAATCGACTGGCGTCAAAATCTCAACAGGATCTATGAAAGGGTAAGGCATTAACTGGATAAGCTGGTCTGGAGTCGCTTTCCTTGAGTGGCAGGGATAAGCGCTGTAAGTTCACTGTTAGAGTCAATGACACCCAGCCGGAAGCCCAACTCACCATGGCCTGATGATAGGGTGTCCGCTGCTGCAGGACCTGGTGCGGTCTGAGAATCGGTCTGATCTTGAATTTCCGAAGATTGTTCTTGTTCATCTTGCGCAGTACCGAACGGTGAAGGGATCGCTCTGGGAGGATGCTCTGTAGAAGCCGTAGAAGGCAGCGGTGAAGTCGACCGGGTCGGCGCTTCACTGCGAGACTTGCTGAAAAAGGACCTTAGGCCTTTGGACGTCGTCCGATCATTCGTTCGGCTGACAGACTTGCTTGTCGGAGAGAAGAGAGAACGAAAGAATTTTCTTCCATTATCCTGGTTAGATTCGTTAGCCATTGTGGTGGTGAGAAATGAGAGAATAGATGCTGTGCTGTGATGGCTCAGTACATGAGCAAGAGATCACACACATCAAGTCATATGTTGTAACCTCGTGAGTTCCAAGTACTTAATCGGGATGGCTGTTGCTTTTTTACAAAGACATATGCGAGGGATGCGGGGGAGATATCGGGAGGGTTGGCAGCTTTTCAAAAGACATACGTGAAGACAGCAATGAAGACAACGACGACGATGACGAAACTCGAGCGAGACGGGAATCAAAGCGATTGTGTGGTGTTTGTCATCGTTCTTCACATTCTACAGTTGGTCGAGAGCAGAGGAACGAATTTATATTAAGCACTTGATCTTAACATAGTAGTCGGAGGCGAAACGAGAATAACTTCAAGCCTTACCTCCATCTATCATGAACCCCTCAAAATCTAGTGTAAGAATCATTAAAGGTCTGCAGTTTGAATGTGTTGGAAACCAACGTTTTTGCTAGCGAAGCATTTCTGCAGGCCTGGTTTGGAGCGATGACTTAAAGGGTGGAGAAGGAGCAGGCGGCGGACCATAGATCTTGCGTGCTAAGGAATATTTCGCATCCAATCTTTCAGAATCTTTTCAGGTAATATTTTAGCCGCTGCGATACATGGCTACGGGTCGGTCAAGTCCCAGAGAGATTGAAATAATTAGAAACTCACCCAGTTTCGGCACGAAGACAACAATTTCAGCGATAAATCGCACGAAAGTCGCGTCGCCAAAAAATGTCCCAATCCAAACCGAGAAGGCGCCTTCGTGGGCGCGTCGTGCACCATTACTTACTATTGAAATCCCAAACGGTCCCGTAAAAGGTCGAAGTCAAATGCCTATCAATTGAAGCGAAACGTGCCCGTGAGTTTGTTCGTTAAATACCACAGAAAAGGTCCTTTGAAGGCTCCAGGGTGTGAGCTCAGTCAGTGACCATGGATGTTTGGTATAAAAATTGATTTCATGAATTGATGCGAACGTCCATCACGACCGACAACTTCTGTCCACGCTCCTTCACTCGTGAGTCGTCGACGTGTAACAACCTCTTTTTTTGCCAGTGTATCTAATTTGGCACCTACCTGCCAGCACAACAATGAAGACCCGCTTACGACGAGCATGACGAATGAAGGGGTGTGAGGATTCAGGCGAAACTGGCCATAGGTGTGGATTCAAAGTTGTATGACTTGAAATGGGTAAGTTTCCCAAGTCTTTTTGCGAGAATTTTAGACAACTCACGGTTCACGATACGTACAGTTTCGCAAGCCTCAGGCCTCGATGCTCAACGCCATCTTCACTGCCCACAATGAGAAATCCGACACGACACTCAAACGAGACCGAAAGTGTAATATGTATCGATTTCAGCGAAAATCGATGGTGAGTACACGTCTTCAAATATCATGTCTATCCAGGACTGAGGTTGAACGTGGAGAAACGAACAGGGACAATGAATGGTTGGCAATCATGGTCGATAGTGCGGGTAAGCAAGCAACGCCCTTGTTCAATTGACTTTCCTCACCATTTTCCAGATTCATTCGACCCCACCGTGGCCATACCTCCTCTAAGGGAAAGGCATCACCTTCAGAGCACAACCAGACATCGGTAAACCACCTCAATCACCTAACGACATCTGCGCGCAGTCCACGATACAAAATTGACTGCACCCACAACAAAATCGTACCACGGTGGATAGATTTCTTGACCGGTTTTGACTTATTTTTGACTTACCCATCTCTATTGAAAAGGCATACGGTGGACCGATGGATATGAATGGGTGATCGAGAAACCTGGAGCATGTAGCCCGTTTGGCAGGTAAGTAAGCTGCCCTTCCTTTAATTGTCTTTTAACCTGACTCACCGCTAGAGCCAGAATTGACGCACGCTGAAGAATGAATATTGAGCGGACTCCAAAGTCCCATCGTCCAGCTTTACCTCGACCCCCGTCTCATTCGACGACAACAAAAGATGTGTTTTGGGATCCAGTCTGTTGACTGTGAGCCTTGTCGTAATCGTTTATTCATGAACATTGGACAAGATCACTACGACCGGTTGAACTCGATAGCCATCAACCGAGGATGCTCAATACATCCATGACTCATTTATCATGCACATAAACGGGATTGACTTCATACGACCCGTTCTTCCCTCTAATCCTTCATCACCCCCAACAATAACATTTCTTTCTGCACCTTCGCCTTCTGTAATTGCGTCAAAACAGTCACTGGAGATGATACCGAAGAGCAGGTCAATACAGCGGGGCGCACGATCGTTTTTCCTCGCCTTGTGATTTACTTGCCATGTAACCCGAGCTTATACGCCTCGTTCAGCTCCAGTACTGGTCATTCACGCGTGCAAGTAACAACAATGATCGATTGGCGGAAACACGTCTAAGGGACTGGCGGGAGCACAGATTCATGCCGTTCATTCCTTCTCGTTCGCTCAATCGGCAGCCTCGAAACTCTTACATTCCCCACACCAATGACAGAATCATGCGCTCCCGTATGTCAGTATAGCTATCTCCTTCTACTAGAAGTTCTACAACTTTTAACAATCAGTAGCAATCCGACTCCAGCATTGACACCTCGATCCACTGGGTCTAAGTACAAGCCGAGGCAAACAGCTCTACAGTCCAAAGTTTTCTAGCCTTTTGGGCTGATTCTATCCATTCTTCGGGTGGGTGGAGAACGGATTGCGGGGGTTGAAGAAGAATATGAAGCAGTGCACGCGTCGCATCTCGTCGGTTGCTGCAGGCTTAAAGATACACAAGGAACAAACGTGGATACGTTCGGTAGGGGCAAATATGCTCCTCATTATGCTTACGCGGCTCAACCTCCAACCTCCGGCGCCCTATCAACTTTTACATCCCCCAGTGACGTAGGAGTTCAAACACCCGATCCGGCTTCCTCGTCCTTCCATACAGATATTCCCTCGATGACAGCAGTATCTCTCCATCTCCTCCCAAAATACCCACGACCCCATCTTACTATCCCCAAGGAATTCACGCCAACACCTATCATATTATCATGGCACATCTGAGGCCAGATACTACCGTACGATGGTTCCAGGAGTGCGTCAACACCGATTGGCAGCATCCTGTTTATGGCCTGCAAACGATCGATAGTCTACCTCGAGGAGCCTTGTCCCGATTCCTGTTCCTGGCAGCGAAGAAGTTCCACAGCCTATGCAGAAGATACTAGGGCCAGGATTTTTGACCTCCATAAAGACGTTTTTGCTTTCCCAAGTCCTTTGTAATCACCATGAATGAACAAGCCAACAGCCGTTACTTGAAGTTTTTGGATGTCATCACCAAGCAAATGAGGAAGCCCTGTGCCAAGATACATCCGAATACCAGACTGAACTTCATCTGGTAACGCCCATTCAAGACGGTAAAGTATTTTTCCTTCTTCTTTTTCTTCTTTTTCTTCTTGTTCTTTTTCTCTTTTTTGGTGGTGTCAACCGCATGAAGACGATACAGTTTCTTGTCTGTGAAGAAGTTGATATGATCTACGAGATCTTGGTCTGGCTGACTGGTCACAAAGAACTTGATATCTCGCAAGTGATGGTTGTCGATGACATTGAGGAGGTTACGGAGTAGGTCAGACCCTCCGTCTCCATCCACCTCGTCAAGGGCATCGATGATGATGAGGTATTGTTGCGGTACTGATTGTTCTGCGTGCCGAACTGATTCGGAGGCCTTCCAGGGTGCAATAAGGAGGCTCTTGAGCTGTATGCGTGTGTCCTGGTGGATGGTATCAAACTTGCCAGAACGACGAAGAGCATCCGCAAATGGCTCGCATCTCAGTGCAAGATGATATGCAATGGTAGGAATAATGCGGCCGGCAGATCTCGTCTCTTCAATTTCTCGCGAGCAGAAGAAATTACCACCCAAGACAACCGCGTCGTTGGCTGCAAATTCAAAGCGGCGTGCAATGGTATACGCAATGGTGCTCTTCCCCGAGCCTGCTGAACCAAACAACCAGTAGATTGTTGCTGAGGATGGATCCTTTGCCCATGTAACAATGTCCCTTTGAAGACCTTCGTGCGTTCCAGGGGCGCAGACTACGCGTCGTAAAACCTCTTTCTTTTCGCCCTCGAGGTAGTACTTGTGGTCAGCGAGATTGCAGGGCTGGAGTTCTTTCAGGAGCAATCTCTGTGCCAGAATTAACACAAATCGGACGTGGAGTCTCAAGTTGCGTACATTAAGCCGCTCTTCGATCGACTCCACAGTTTTGGAGACTTGAAGGCCAGTCTCAACCTGGACTAGATGAATAGCTGTATTTGAGAAAATGTATCTACACACCTGAAACTGAATTCGAGCTTCATTGACCTTTTCAAAGATCGCCGCAATCTCTGATTTTTCGTTCTCATGATCGGCAATTTTCCTAACGATCCACTCCTGGCTGAGCTCCTGTAACTTTGCGAATTCTACCTCCAGGACACTATCATAACATCTGCCATCACTCTGTGTCCATTACAACAGACAAAGAAAAAATTACATTTGAAATCGCTTGATGCTCATTGAACCCTCACTGCCCGGCCGCCATCCCTCTAGAGCTTTTACAACCGTCTCCAACTGAGCCGCCACAGATACCATTCGTCGTTCAACTGCGTCCATGTTATCACCGACGCCCTAGGATGACAATATCATTAATTAGGAGTTAGAAGTCACAGAAAAATGGCGCCAAACCTGTTTGATCTCGACAATCATCTTAGCAAGACCGAGGGCAATCCTAGCTGGATTTCCGCTAGTCAGGTCTGGGAGCTTTTTCAATAGAGTCTCGATGAATCGTCCGGTGACCTTGATGGTATTTTTCGTCTTTGAACTAGTCTTTGGAGGAGCCAAAGTCGAATCCGCATTCCTTGCGGCGTCCGCAGGTTCTTGATGATGACAGTCAGCGACATCACTCGGCGGTCGGTGAGATGTGAAAGTTATAAGTACACACCAGGGCTTTGATGGTGAGAGACAAGAACATCTGCACCGCCTTGCACAGCAATCTTGGTCAAATCTGTTGAAAGGGATGACTCCGATGTCTGGAGAGGTTGATCATTGAAGTAGCTCACCTTGAGGGGCAGGTACAAGCAATTGGGATGACGACATTGCTGCAGGATTTCCTGGCATAATTTAAGTCCACTGTTTGAGGCGGAAACCAGGATAACTTCTCACCATGATCGCCATGACCGGGAGACAGTGTCTCTATTGTGGCAGGACCTGGTTGTGTGGAAGGACTGGTCTGATATTGAGCGGTGCTAAGCGGTAAAGGGATAGATCTAGGAGAATGCTCTGGATAAGATGTTGTAGGGAGCGGTAAACTAGATTGAGTCGACGCTTCACTGCGGGACCTCCCGAAGAAGGTCTTTGTTCCCTTTGAGACCATCTGATCGTCTTGTCGACCGACAGATTTGCTTCTGGGGGAGACCAGAGAATGCAGAAAGGACGACTTTCCTTCCTTGTCCTGGGGAGATTCATTGGCCATTGTGGTGGTAAGAAACAAAAGAGGTCGAGCACTGTGCTGTGCTCTTTCAGTGCATCCGATCCATTCACACGTCAATTCGCTGTGATGCAGCTTCGTGAGAAGTTCCAGGCGGGGAAGCAGGATGTCGGAAACTTTTTGAAAGAAATATTGTGGGCCACGAGGTGGGGCGGGCTCGGATGATGGAGTGTCGGACGATGATGGGTGTATTGGTATGGTCAGGCCCGGGAAGAGAACAGCCGTAATTTCCTGGTTCCAGAGTTGCATGGCTTGAAATGTTCGTTTCCTCGAGTTTTTCGAGAGAATTTTAAGCAGGTTTAACGATAGTCAGAGCATCCCTGCAGCGAGTCCACCTCCATCCCTGACGAGATGCGATCCCTCAGTGCCAACTTAGATCGAACGTCAAGCTTTCAAGTCGTATCTTGTAACCTCGAGGTAGGTCCCAGAGGAAAGGATGACAACGAGAACGAGAATGTTATGTAACGATATTTGGGAGACACGAGGATCACAGTGAATTGTTTCAAGGAGGATTCCTTGAGATAGTAACCAAAGTCAAACGGCATGAATCCTACAATTCTCTCCGACAGTGTCACGAATTCCTATTCGTTTCGTCAAAAGGTGAGTCCCTGAGGAAGAGTTGGATGGGGTGTAGTAAGTCCCACAAGGACTTTTGATGATGAGATCTTTGACTTTTGATCGGATTTGGAACTAGTCACGCCTGCACTTCTTCTTAAACTGCATCTTCCAGCCTTGTGTCTGTTCCTCCAGGTCCGCCATCCCTCGAAAGCCATTGTCATCCTATCCAGGTGACTCACAGTGACGCGACACTGTTATTTGCGAATGATAAAACAATTCCCTTCCTTCAGCCTAGAATCCCTTCCCGGCTTTTGAGCAGTTCTAACACAATGAGCCTTCAGTTTCCACCAGTAAAATGGACTCATCCGGTCAACTTTATGTAGGAGCTGGAGAGATAATTTCCGCTCTATGCCCTTACTTCGGAGAACTTCCAGCCATTTGCTCCTCGGAGACCCTCCGTTCACTAGACATACTTATGCGCGGGGCTTCCCATGAGGGACTTTTACCTGATTGTGGGGCAATGTCCGAGCCTTGAGACTCTCAGTTGTAATTACCTCGAGGAAAGCAAGGGGTCTATCGGGACAGGACCGGTCAATTTGCCATGTCTTATTTCGTTAAGCGTCCACTGGGTAGCCAACGAATTCCCCATGATGTTACGAACTCCTCTCCTCCGCTCATTGACAATGACTGGAGGAGTCTTCCCTTCACCTTTTTTTGCCGAAGCCATTGCCAACTTCACAATCAATATTTCAGCCAGACACCTCCACACTTTTGACTACTTATTCAATTGCTATGCTGCTTCCTCCGAAATCCAATCTCAGATCATTATTTAAAAAACCTTTATCTTTCCTCAATACATGCGGTGACGTTTGCATCCACGTCAGGATTCGGCACGACGTACTTTCCGAAATTTCAAGCAAGGACCTTCTTCCACGAGTGGAGGAGATCGCGCTTATCATCCAGTCCTCAGACGTTTCTCGGTTCAATAAAAGCCCGCTTAGAGCGAGAAGCAGCATCTGGTCCTGTAATCCTCAAAGAGTTGCGACCGTATTTCAAGGCCGATGAACACGAAAATATGCAACAACTGTATGAGACGTTCGGTGAGATGAGGACGCGTTATGGCGTCAAACTCGATCCGGTGGCTTTGATACGGTGTATCATTCAAACTTGACATTTGCTATACGTAGGCGATATTCTCGCCTTTTGATAGGCCTGATGAGATCTCCTCTTCGCCTATGGCTTCAGTCGGGCATGGTATTTTATTTTTACGTGGACCGGCGGCATGTGAAGTGGGATATCAGATTGTATATACTCCGCTTAACAATCGACAACTTCAAGTGCCGCGTTTTTGCGCCCGATGACCGCTACAATAGAATGTGTGCCACGTATCTATAGATGTGGCACCTAATTGAAAAGGATTCAAACGGGTATGGATTCAAAAGACTCTCGTCCAGAGGATTTCTGCGGAAGTAGGGTGACCGAAGGGCTGAAAATGTCTTGATTAATACGCACTAAATAAAGATCCTGACGCTTGAGGCCTTGAGGGCAATTGAATACAAGTGCCCATTCAGAAGTGCTTAGTGAGCAAAGAACAGGGTGACAATGTGTTCGTACCGGTAGTATGACGAGTCAAACCTCAGTCTCAAACTCTCGGCAGCGCAGTGACAACATCAGACCTGTAAATTGGTATCCTGATCAAAAAGTGAATAGATAGGTATGCCATCGGTTTGCATGATACGATCTTCCCGGCGGTAAAACGCCTGCCCGTGCATCTTCATTCTGGAAAACCAAACCAGGTCCACAAATGAAGTAACAGACATAACTGTGCATGGCTGAGATTGTGGGCAACACGGCAAGCACGGCAAGCGCGTCTCACGAAAGTCGCGAAACTAAGAAGGTATTGGATTATTGACCATTACAGGCGGCCAACTAAATAAAGTCATACATTCTGGGCGACCCAAACCCTTTCCGATTTTCGGACGACTGCTAACCATCGCGGTTCCAAATTGAGGGCATCTTCCCACTAATACTAAAGCACAACGCAAATTCGGACCGACGGCCTGACATGAGGATGTCGATTTGCTCTATACCTGGTCTAAAATACGGCAACCGCAAGGTAGAAGTCGGAACCATTGTCCAGATGACCTTCACTACCTCCAGTTCACCGTCTTAGATATCACCCTAGATCTCCCAGACAAGAAGCGTAGTATGAAGTGAATCCGACAGCTTGGCCCATGCATCAGGGTACAGACCAAACGCAGGGAAGGGCTCTTCAGAGCCATAACCATGAGTCCTCTGTCCACGGAGAAAAAGGAGGTTCCATCAGAGCATTAAGCTTAGGTCAATGGGTTGGTCGTCATCTCCTTCGCTGGTTCCAGAAGACATTTCGAATCCGCCGTCTTCATTTTCGGTGTCAAACTCCCGTGAACGCGGAGGTCTACCACGCCAGCGTTCGACCTTGACTCTCAGAAGCTGCTCCATTTCCTCGACTGATGTTGTCGAAGTGAGAGCAGTCCGAAATTTCTGAAACCAGGGCCGCCGTCCACTGTATCAGATAGATATTCGGGATGAGAGCCGATAAATGTGTCGGTGTGACTCTGCTAACGTACCATTGATATTCTATGAAATGCCTTATGTGCGTCTGTATGGTTGGTATAGGTGCCGTGCGGGGAAATCGGTGACAAATTTCTAGATATTCCAATGCGATATCAACTGGATCCGGAAGTTTGTTCGCAAAGAGGCTTTGAAAGATTTAGAAGAGGAAATAAAATCCCAAAAACTTGCGATGAACGAACCAGGGATTGCCTAATAACGTCTCACCCACCATCACCCCATCTGCACCAGTATATTCGAGGTTTTCTGGAATGTTGGACCATTCTCGCACGTTCCCATTGCTAATTACAGGGATGCGTAAACCTTGTTTGAGCTTTCGCACTTGATCGAGGGCGGCCGCGCCTTGACGGCGACGACGGGCGGACACAGTGCGGGCATGAAGGGTGATCCAAGATGCCCCGCAACCCTCAAGGCGCTGCCCAAACTCGAGCGTTTTTTCAACGGGTTGCGCCAGTCGGATCTTAACGGAGGTTGGAACAGTAAATGACTGCGACATTCCGGATACTGTAAACAGGGGTCAGGAAAAGACGAATCACAAATCGAGTAATTCATTACCAATTGCTTCAACGAGTGGCCAATCTTTTTGATTAGTGAGGTAAGCGCCGTAATGACCTTCGCGAGCAGCATCCAAAGGACATCCAAGGTTTAAATCTAGAACGCTTCGCAGCAAATTCGTTTATTGTCTGCCATTGTCCAGCATATTTGTGTCCACATACCGATACCATCGCAATAACCTTGCAATTTTCTACCAGCCTGGACGATCGTCTGTACGTCATTACCGCATAGTTGAACCACGACAGGGCGACCACGTTCTTCATCCAAAGTGAGGTCTCGTAGGTGGTGCTCGAGGTATTCAGGATTGTTCAAAATTTTGTCAGGCATGAGCATCTGAGTATACGCCAAAGAACATCCATTTTTACGAACTAAAGACCTGAAAGGCAGATCCGATTGATTCACCATTGGCGCTGCTATGAAGCCCAAGTGTCCCGTTAGCGATTGCGCCATATTCAAAGGGGACTTAGCAAGGTGGTAGTTTGTAAGTGGCAGGTTGACCACCATATGGATAAATTGATCTGCACCGCCACAAGGCCATAGCTATCACCACCACCACCATCCTCGCTTGCCTCTGCTTGCTTCGAAACCAAGATTTACCTTACCGCAATGACTCAGTTAGAGAGACCGTACACGTCCGACAAAAGCCTGAAATGGCTGCATTATCTGCAGCCACCCTCGACGCAACCTCGACGAGCTTGCCATGTGAACACTAAACACGACGCATCATTTCGGTCTTCTCTTGACGGGAGCTTCTCAATTATTCATGAATAATGCCCAGACCTGCCGGGGTGATGCGCACATGCTCTATCGACGGCTGCATTTGATAAGGAATTGTAGCATGCGGTCCAGCCAAGCATCACCTTTATATATAAGACGTGTGATAATAGGCTTTGCGAGCTGTTGCGTCTTGTTCGTGTTGCGCAAGGCATGAAATTCGATATTGGACTACTGGGAGCATTTGCGTGCTTGGGTCTTCTTTTGGGCACGGCAGCCCAGCAAAGAGATTCCGACCCTTGTACTGTCATTGCTGGCCAGAAATGGGTTGCACCTAAAGATGTGCGAGATTGTTACTCGTCAATCCAGGTTGATCCCGCCATCAGAGAAAATGTACGGTAAACGACTCGCAAAACCGTTATTTTCGGCTCCCACTGACGGACCTTCTTCACAGATTATTGATGTCATAACGAAATCTCTCGCATTTCACACTTCAGTCAACTACCAAATCAAGGCACCCGAACCTTTCACTTCAGATGTTCATGAGGACGTCCTAGCAGATCTAGCAACATATCGCACGAAACATTATTCTTCTGACTATGCCCTTCATGTCGACCTATCTCGCGCTTTGAAGCGCCTCAACGACGGTCACTGTGTTTGGATCAACCATTGCTACGTGAGCATCATCTGTTCCTCAATAATACTGCTCTGATCCTGGCGCTAGGATTGTGTGTATAACTATGATCAAGCTGTCTTATTTCATAACTCAAGTATCATTACCAGCCGCGTTTATCAATTACCTCCCGACTCCATTAACTCTTTTGACGGCCCCAGATGGTTCTCAGAGCGTATATATTGCCCCAGAAGCATTCGACATCGCGTCTGTAGAGTTTGCGGACCAGATTCAATTCTGGCAAGATTCACTCCCAGGACCATTGCGAGGGCAGCTCCAAACTGTAAGAGACCTGCTGTCTCTTCCTCAAAATTGAAATTAAGATAATTTTCGCCTAGCTTTCGGGAGCTAAAGTTTTGTTGATCAACGGACATCCACCTCTCGATGCAGTCAATCAGAATGCGGCCATCGCTGGAAGTTTTCAAGCACTGGGAACGCGTCAAAATGGGTGCGTTGGATGGTTTCTTGTGCCTGAACCAAGTTTAACTACTTTTAGGTTCTTTTCGAGCTATTCACTTACGGCGACTGGCTGGACATACGTTCTCGGCAATTTTGCGCAACAAGCGCTTCCTCTAAGTGACTCTGTAACTTTGACAATTCGACGTTTGAATCAAAGTGAAACCGATACCATCGTCGTAAGTTTGGCTTGTTGGTCGATGGTACTTCAATAAGTGTTAACAATTGTGTCATCGTCACAAAGTTGCCTTATCGATCCAGAATCGGAGCTATCAACTCATTCACAAACAAGTCAACCTTTTTGGCTAACAACTGTGTTGCTGTCGATGGAACCAACGGAATCGACTACTATGCTTCTGCTGCCTCCGCAGCTGATTCTACAGATAGCCCCATTATCAAGTTTCAACAACAGCCACCCATCCCCGCTGCAGTCGCCCGAAAGCATCCCGTAAACGTCATTCTAGATGACACGCCCGTGACCGACGTTCTTCTTCCACCAACTCTTACTCCATCGTTGCCCACTGCCACCGGAAGTCGCGCCGCGGCACAGTTCTATCTCCTCAAGGATGGCAAGACTGGCGTTCTGGCTCTCGGAAGCTTCTCCGATTCGGACTATATCGCTTTCTTGGATAGTTTGCTGGCGGGATTAGTTTCGTTGAAATCTCAGGGCGCAACGCAATTAATTGTTGATGTGGTACGTTTTCTCGTCCGTTCCGGATATCCGCACGGAACTCATAGGTGCCTCTTAGACGAATAATGGTGGAGGCTTCATTTGCGCCGCTCACGTAAGGATTTTTTTTTTATATTGATGAGGTTGACGCGGTGGACATTGACTGATATCCTGCTATGCATTAGTGGTTACACCGGATCGTGAGTTACGCGATTTCCGCACCGTGATGCCGTTCCTTGACTTTCCTATCTCAAAGATCGCTGGCCCAAAATCAACCACAGTTCCCCAAGCTGGCCTATACACCCAGGCCCGGGACGGCCCTCTCGCGCAACTGATTGTCGGGCAGATAGTCAATGGGAATGTTTCGGACCCGAACGTCGAGCTTCTCTACAACCCCCTCCAGTGGACGAATGGAAGCAATGCCCCATTTACCGCGACTGATAATTGGCTCCAGCCACCAGTGAAGAGAACTGTCAATGGACATCAAGATGCGTTTAGTCCAAGGTACGCATCTCATCTTGGTAGTCCATATGCGAGTTCGTATATGGGTGTAGGTTGGGGCAAGAATGCCAGCCAAATGGATTTCCTGAGGATGCTCCGGAATTTGCCCTCTTCAACTCGTCAAAAGTGGTCATTGTATCAAACGGCAGGTACGGTCGTTACGCCCTCTTCCTGGAAACAAATTTTCATCCCAAGTTGAGCAGATGTGCTAGCTCCTGTTCCCTATTCAGCGTGCGTTTTTTCGTATCGATCGTCTCAACTTGATATCGGACGTCGGCCCTAGATAACCATGGCTAAGGAAGAAGGTGTCAGAACAGTCGTCGTTGGAGGCAATTCGGGCGTTACACAGCAGTACTGTGGTACCGTCGGTGGTCAGTCAACCGACTTCTCAACGATTGACTCTGAGATAAAGGCATGTACCCTCAAATCAAGGTTTTGCCCACGCTTCTTAATATTGTTGGCTCATGACTGCAGACCACGCATCTCAAAAACAATTCCCTAGCCCCACCTGACCTGTACGTTCCTTTCTGTGCAATCTTTCTTTTTGATTCCTTTCTTGTCTTCCCACGCCTTACTGCATTTCCGGCGAAATCCGGTCCCGTTGAGTTTCTGTTCTCTCGTTCTGGTGTTCTATACAAAGATTGAAGCAAACTAACATATGGGCACTCGCTTCTTTTTCCTGATATAGGTTAGTGAATGGTGTACAGGGCATTACTTGGAGACTCGGTTTTGGTGTCAATGATCCATCTCAACCTGAAGGTGAGCTCTTAGAATATTAAAAGACCACGAAACGCTACTGAAGTCCTCTTTGCAGAATGGCAAAGCCGTCCAGCAACGCTCAATCTACCTGTTACTGGTAACATGTAAGGTTTCCAGATCCCACGTTCTTTCGTTGCCTGATTGAAGGAACCCCATTCAGTGTGAATAACCCAGTGGCAATTTGGGAGGAGGTGACGCGCCGATTACTCGCGTAGATTGCCGTGTCCAAGAATACTTTCACCCCACGATCTTGTCGACGAAGGTCCACGTTTAAACTTTGTTAGCCAGCGTGTACTTGTATCAGTCTTGAACGAACCTCAATCTGGGATCTGAGAACAGAAGCTCGAGAACTGATCGTGTGTATATGGGAAGAAATTCTGATTGGAGACGCTATTTTGCACTTGAATTTGCTCATGGCTTCCGCAGTAACCGGATTCTGGTTATGATGGATTTTCGGCGAGAGAACTAGGATGAGAGCCACAACTCATTGCGCCATAGATGGATTTATCAGTCGGGAATTGCCAGCCGGAGGCAATTCGAGCCCATCAATTTATGAGTCGGCATTCTGCCTATTTCCCGCACCTCTAGTTACACTGCAGCACCAAGTGATTAGTGCGCAAATACCACGGCCCGCTGCAAATTTACTTTCTCCATTGGCCTACATATACTGAACAGATGCGAACGACAGAATCTGGAAGAGTACAGAAATTTCGGCCGATGATACAGTCTTTATCTCGACCATCAAGAGGATTTGTGGCTTTGTTTTTTCTATCTATAACTTTATCTACCTGTCAAGGACAGGTTCGCGGCAAGAGAGCTCCAATGAAGACCCATTTATGGGAATCTCGTGGCTCACATGCTTAATGGCAAATTCTTGAGATACCTAGACGACTGCTACAAGAACGATAGAATATTATCGGATCCTTTTCGCCATCACAGAAACTGCAAGGATGTTTTAATGCTGATGGCAATTTCCGTCTAGACTACTGGTTTTCTACCCCAATTTTTTTTTGTTGTTCATTGGGGACTAGTCGGGTTACAACTAGTCAGCCACGACCGATAGATTTCCACTAGGTGTCTTTCCATATGTCCGGAAGGCCCTGAGAGACCACGTTCTCGGATGAAGAACTGGCCGCACTATCTAAAAGACCATCTCTCTAACTACGATCGTTGGGTGCTCTGGCAGGTGTAAGTAGTGTGGGAAGAAAGACCGAAGATTTTCCCGCTGCCATCAATGCGACAGTGGCAGCGTGTGGCGTACCATAGAAACTGACGTAGAAAGCGAGAGATTAAACAAAAAAACGACCAGAGTACTAGCACACATGAGTCCTTAATGAGCGCCTACTAGCTGTTGCTGACAGAGTCGATAAAAACTTGCATATGGTACTTACAAGGCATCAGATGCATTTTCTCGTCCCTGAATTGCTTCCGTGATCTATTGATACAGCTAATTTACGCCAAATATCACTTTCGGTTTATCGATTTCCTGGTCAGTCTATGAGAGGAAATGTCCTTGCGACTAACGCCTCAATCAACGCCTACACATAGTCGGCGCCAATCGGCCGGGTTGTTATCATCCGTTAATAATAAGTGTCATCATCGGTATCGAAAAGAGTCATCCTCTCCAAATAAGGTCCGGAGGGAGGGGGAGGCGCTAGTCAGGGTCATGAGAGCACGTTGAGCGGGGAACTTGCGAGGAATAAAAATAAACGTAAACATTCATAGAGAGCGATGATGAAGGATTTTGGATTTTGAACTAGAAATACAGATGACCATATGCAACGAGATTATAGAGAAAAACGAAAAGGTCCACGCGATAACCAAAAGGAACTAGGTAAAAAAAGTCCTGTGACGAGTCTATGCAGTGCTGTAAGAATGCGGAAGAGGGGGGATAGATAACATTAGAGAGTTTGGGGAATATAAGTCACGTAATGGTCTGACGAGAGGGTGGCATCTATGAAGATTCGATCATGACCTTGAGGACCATATTTCCGTCTTCGTCTTGACCACGGGACAAGAGGTCAAACGCACGTTTGGTCTGGTCCAAAGGGAATCGATGTGTGATGAGTTTCTCGACATTTTTTAGTTTCCCGGAAGCGAGCAGGGCCAATGCTGCCGGATACGTGTTGGCATAGCGGAAGGAACCCTGAATGTCAACTTCACGAAGCGCGGCGGCTGATAGAGGAAGAACGACGTTCCGTGTGCCCATACCAATGAGCATGACCTTGCCTCCAGCTTTCGCCGTCTAAGTATGAAGTCAGTATTCGTATTTCTAGAAAAAAAGGGGGGCAATGAAGACTTACGTGCACCGACATTTGAATGACGGGTTCAGCGCCAGTGCATTCGAAGACGACGTCGAAACCGGCTGGATCATCAAAAGCCGCTAATGCCGCTTGTGAGTTCTCCTTGGCACGACGAAGCTGTTCGTCAGTTGTTTTTGCCTTGTCGGCAGGTGGTAGACAGAATGTATCGGAGGCGAACCCATTGTCGCGCGCGAAATCTAACCGTGTTTGGTTGATGTCGATTGCAACGACTCGTGAAGCTCCAAGTGAGTTTGCTACAGCGCAGGCGAGAAGACCGATAGCACCGACGCCATAGACGAGTACAGACTGGCCAGCTGATAGGTTTGCACGCCGTGAAGCGTGTATGAGAACAGATAATGGTTCTGCTAGAGCTGCCTGGTCAAAGCTGCAGTTATCTGGAAGACTGTGGGGTAATAAATTATAAATTAAAAAACCGGGGTAATGTATTGAAGGGGGATCACACTTACGGATGAAGAACGAAGGCGGGATGATTCATGCGACCCTGTAGAGTACCATCTGCATGAGGAAAGACGGCGGCACTGCTGCAGAACCTCATGCCCTTGCAGAGGTTGTAACGGCCTTTTGAGCAGAAGTCACAGTTTCGGCAGTAGACGCCAGCCTCAATAGCGACGCGTTGACCAGGAACTAGATGTTTAACGCCAGGACCAACCGCGGTGACGATGCCAGCCGCTTCATGACCTAGGACAAGGGGCGCACGAACGGCAAAGTCGCCATTTCTTCCGTGCATGTAGTAATGTACTACCAAAAAAAAAAAAATTAGTTGAGATGAGTCTAAGAAGAAAAATTGAACGTACAATCGCTGCCACATAGACCTGTAGAGACCACGGCGACCTGAGCTTGATTTTGCGATGGAGGCCATAGAGAACGCTGCTCAATGCGAAGGTCCTTGGCACCGTAGAGGACAGCGACGTTATTGGAGGGTAAAGCTACTGGAGACATAGTTGTGAAAAGGGGCGTGGAATGCAGAAGACATTCTAAGAAACTTTGTAGCTTTTATAATTGATTGAATGGAGGGTTCGATAATTATTGGTGTCGTGTGTGTGTGGCTCTGAGACAGGAGATCGTGAACCGGACCGACATCCCGGAGACGTGACCAAGTGTGACCACCCCATTTTTATTTTCCTTCAGATCTGGATCTCGCCAACTCTTTTTCCATCTGCTCCGGATGTTCGGCGCGCACTTCCGTTTTGCGGGGAAGATCTCTTCCCCAGACCCTCCCCTAACAAGACGTACAAATACTCCTCTAAAATTCCTCTCCGTTGATTTCATTACCACTTAATATCATGCAATCTACTTCATCTGTACCGGCTCCTTCGCTATTTTCTCTCAAAGGAAAGAACGTTCTTTTGACGGGTGGGACGCGAGGTCAGTTTACATTTGA
The DNA here is from genome assembly GCA_018855395.1 of Arthromyces matolae. Lineage (NCBI taxonomy): Eukaryota > Fungi > Basidiomycota > Agaricomycetes > Agaricales > Lyophyllaceae > Arthromyces > Arthromyces matolae. The sequence goes on from JABAJW010017997.1 coordinate 17,551, forward strand.
TCTTTTTCGTCTGATGACCTTTTGGGCCCTTAAACTCAAGGTCAAATTTTTTTGGAAATTCTAGGTATCGGTGCTGCCTGTGCAATCGCTTTAGCAGAAGCAGGTGCCTCTTTATGCCTAGTTCAACGCAACTCGCCAGAAGGAACGCCACCGAATACTGAAACTCGAGATGCCATTCGTGCACTCGGTGCCGTAGCTGAAATTGTCTATTGCGACCTCGATAACATGGAGGCGGTAAAAGGCCTTTTCCAGAGCGCTCTCGACATAATGGGTGGTCAAATCCACATTCTGGTCAATTGTGCGGGTATCCAGCGGAGATCACCGAGTGTCGATTTCTCCGAAAACGATTGGGACGATGTGTGTACTTTTACCATTCGACTTTTCCTACTTGTCTTTACATACAATCTCTCAGGTGATTAATGTTAACTTGAAGTCTGTGTGGTTGCTCTCTCAAGCGGCTGGGCGGCACATGATTCCTCTTCGTCGTGGCAAGATCATCAATTTCTGTTCCCTCCTTACTTTCCAAGGTGGCCTCACGGTTCCAGCATATGCATCTGCGAAAGGAGCTTTAGGACAGCTCACAAAAGCTCTCAGTAACGAATGGAGCCAGCACAACGTCCAAGTCAACGCAATCTGTCCCGGTTACATCGCTACTGATATGTAAGCTCTGAAATTTAATCCATCCTTATCACTGGATCCTACGCATATCGAGCCAATGACTTGTTTACATCAAGGGCTCTTCATTTCTCAATCCACCCATTTCTCTCCTTTTCATAAATCACTGACTTTTTATTTCCACCTAGGAACGAGAAATTACTGGCAGACCCTGTACGTTTGCGCCAAATTTCAGAGCGGATACCAGCCGGACGATGGGGTCAACCTAAAGACTTTGCTGGTCCGGTCGTATTTCTCGCCAGCGAAGCCAGCCAATACGTTTGTGGCGAACTACTTGTTGTCGATGGTGTAAGTCCCGATATGTCTTTCCCGAGATCCAGTCTTATTCAATTTACCCATTTATCCATAGGGTTGGATGGGCCGGTGATTCGCGGTTACTTTCTCTCTGAAATCCGGGTTTCATAAGAACGAAAAAACGTCGCGGAGATTTGCCTTTGGTACAGACTACAGACTTACATGGTTGTTGTACATGTCTTTGAGAATTCGCATAATTACTTACTTGTGTCCCTGTCCTCACTATGACACTATGACAGACGTAAGTTCTTTTATGACCATATGATTCCAATATGTATAGGCGATGAAAGAAAGCCGGATGATCGGGTGATGGGTCAAATGCATTTTGATCTTTTACCCTCCATACATCGTTCACCGCTAGTCCTGTATTAGCGTATACCCACATAGGCAGAAGCTAGCCTTTCTCTCCGTGCATCTGCATAACTTGAGTATGAAGACGTTTAAGTCACTCTGAGCTCAGGTCGCAGTGCCTCATCCCAGCTCCAGTGTAAGCGGGGAAGAATGAAGACCGTCTACCCGCGTTCCGAGTTGTCGCATGACGCATCAGAAACCCATCCATCAAAGTTACCCGCGACGTTGAGCTTGCCCTTAAACTTTCAGGCAGTGAACGCAGAGAAGCACCCATGCAGCTTTTAGTTCTTCCAGATGGCAATTCGAGGGACGAAACCGTCTTGAGTCCCAAAAGTGATTCAACAAGCTTCGTCCGCTGCGGCAAGCACCGGGCTTAAGCTCACTTTACAAGAAAATACGAGAGAGGCACGGCCGGGTTCTAAATAAACTATTCAACACCCCGAATTCTTTGCACGTCTAAATCAACGTGCACGTTTTAGCCATCAAATAGCTTAGGCGAGGGGGTCACAGGTGCAACATATGTACCGCTTTATTAGTATAGCGAGCCACAGAAAATGCGATCGAAAATTGAGGGGACTGACTGGAAGTTCCGGACCGACCGAAGACATAATGTAGCAAAATACAAGCTCCGCGGCTTGTACCAAGGACATCCTCGAAAAATTGGGTAATTGGGGAACAAAGGCAGATTACTTAGCTCTGTTCTAACTTGCAATCGCCCAAACTTTGTGGACCATGCTGGGCGCTCTGAGAAACTTCTCCAGTACCGCAAAAGTCCGGAGATCTTATGGGTCCTTCTTGACCGGAGGGGAACTACCGCGGCTCTGGGAGTGGCAATTGGAAACGAACGTCGACCCGCGAATGATCATGCCATATCTCGTATGTAGATATAATTACACGAGGGGGGACATAGTTTTTTTTTTGTTCAATCTTTGATCAGAATCAGAATCACAATTCGCAAAACGTTTAAGTTGGAAAGAAGGGACCTTCATCGGGCCGCGATACCCCTCTGCTATGAATGATGATTGTACTTGGAGCACTAGAGACTAGTAAGTATGTACGAAGGAAAACACATACCTCATATGACAAAAGCCACTAGCGCGTGACTGGACCAACCAACCAAGCCCCACACCAACACATTGCAGGTTTCCCTGGTGTAGACTAGAGATTCTCCCCTCTTACCCATGTCAAACACGCGACTGTGGGGCTCTGGGTGGGGCTCCTACGAACCCACGAGCATTCTAATGAATCTGAGATATTTATGACGGTTTTGAGCTGAAGGTATTGGTGCCGAGATTCAGAAAACTTCGCGTTAATGGAATGGCTTCGTAATCGACGGAAAGTCGGCAGTGGCGTCAAAGTTTCGTTTATGCCAATTCGTCCCACATAGCCTCTGTCAGGCCTCTGTGGAAGACTGGTCGAAGATCAAGGGAGGCGAAACCGGGAAAAGAACTATAGGTGATGCGCTCAAACATGACGATTGAAGCAAAGTTTTCCAACAAGAACGAGGGTGCAAACCATGCCAGGATAACTATGACGTCGACAAAGGTTGTTTTGAATAACAAGATGCACAGAAGTCGCGTGCGGAACCAAGAACGGGGAGGGGGAGCTCGATGACTTCAAATGCATAAGATCGTGGCCCATGAGGTACACAAATAATACAGGATCCTAGCCAATAATGGATCGATCTTCGAAGGGTTGTACTTAAAAGATAAGGTTGCGTTCCTGCGGTTCGTAGAAGCGCCGCTCTTCCGTGCTCCTAATGAAACGGTAATGAATAGCAAGCCCACAAGGAGATCTTCATGCGCAGTTCCCGGATTCTAGGAGTTGTGAGAACCCGTACGTGCGATGAGAACCTCGATATCGATACACTGTTCAACCCCGGCGTTTCGGACGACTTTGCACCGTCTTGGCCACGCCTTTGAGACCTTCAGTGTTTTCCAGAACTCGGCAGTCAAAGGTTTCGATAGTTCTGCGCTTCCTTTGGGCTCGCAAAGTTTAGAGAAGGGGGCAAAGGCAACCCGATGGCATCGTCAAGCATACCATGTGCCACCCATGGCCCATAGCAAACGTGCACGAGTCGCTTAATAGTCATGGTGACGACAAAGGAATATAATAAGGAGGAAGCACCAGGAGAGATGTGAGTGAGACCGAGAATACAGTCTGAGCGCAGATATGTAGTTCCTCGGACCTCAAGGTTATTCGTCATGATATGCGGAGTAACAGTGTGCTACATGATGTGGTGCCTCATTGGCTGGGATCGTCGTCAAAAATATCAGTGATGGTAAAAAAAATAAGATAAATCTGACTGTTCGCAAGTGAGAAGCTAAACTTGAGTGCACTGCCCAAGGTCCAAAAGTTATGGAGCGTGGTCAAGTAAAAGTTGACGTTGATAATGATTGCGCGCTACTGACTGACAGCCCACGTGGCGGTCTGGATCTTTGTTCACACTAACGGCCATCCAACGGCCATCTCTGAAATTTTAGCATCGTCAAGGCGGCCTTCGTCGTTGTTTCAGTGCTCTCAGCTCCCTCACAACCTTGTCTTCACGGATCTACTGCATGACAGCCTGGCATTCCAAGCCTCCTTTTGTCCGTTTTCAACTACCAAGGATCATTTAGGATCACATATACTTGCCAACTTGGAATACAACTGTTACAGATTGACCAAGATTGTCCACTATTAGAAGTTTTGAACTATCCCCTTGGAGGTTCGAAAACAATGTTGCCCAATCCGGGTCCGCCTTTTTCACAAGCAACGCTCGTCAAACTCTGCAACCACTTATTTTTTCTCTCAGTCAACGACGTTTAAAGTGTCGTACGACACTGATTTGTACCAAAATACCCTGCGACCGTTCGGCATGTTATATTCAGGGTCCTAAATAACTTCCAGGGCAACGTAACGGACCAAGCCGCGACCCACCAACCAATGGGCGCCACCCCAAACTTGAACATGATTCCCCAGAGTTGAAGCGGGTCCTGTGCGATTGATTCCTTTATAAATGGTCTCTCAGGGCATAAGTGCCTAAAATTTTCTTTTCCCTCTTCTCTTCTCTTTCTATACGCACTCTTGCAGCTATGACGATAGTTCTTACACCCTACTGGTCCAATGGTGTCCAAAAACTCAAAATGGCGGCTCAACGTATGTACTGCATTTGCTTATAGACGGGCGTCTCGCTCACGGCCCTCCTACACAGCTCCTCCAAAGCCAAAGCATGGGTTGACGCCTACCGCCTTCAATGACGACGTTCATGCTCTTCGCTGCCTTGCTCAGTTGCGCTCCAAGGACAAGAGTATTGAAAAGTATATCTACCTGTCGATGCTCAAAGAGCAAGATCCCTCGATGTTCTACAAGCTTTGCCTTCAGTACATGTCCGAATTCACTCCCGTCATCTATACCCCAACAGTCGGTGATGCCTGCTTGCAATTCTCGCATATCTACAGGCGTCCGGAGGGTCTGGTGGGTGCTTTCAGGTCTTTTACTCTGCTCCAGATTGAACTGGCTCCCGTAGTTTATCTCTATCAAAGATAAGGGGAAGATTCGAGAAGGTATGCCTTTTACCTCCACCGCGTTGTCCATGGCTAATCCATTTTGTTAGTCATCAGTAACTGGCCCAAGATCGACGAGGCTAGAATCAGCGTCGTAACAGATGGTTAGTGATATT
>JABAJW010017998.1:0-22452 GCA_018855395.1 Arthromyces matolae
GCTGTCAGACATCCCAGGCACCAGCTTTCCTTTTTCAAGATCAGTTTTGAGGCCACCGACGGCCAGTGTTGCAAATGCAAGAGGTACGCACCGGGGATCTCGGGGGTACAGGGTTGGGGGGGGGAGGGGGGGTCATGGGTCCTTAAAAGTGAAAAAAAATATGACATGTTATTTGGTCATGGAGGGCCCTCGGATGCTACAGAGATCGACAGATGTGTGTTTTGAGAGGTTTTGAGTGAGCAAAATCACGAAATGGATGATTATCCATCAAATTACATCATATGTTTTCATTTGGTAACTGCTGTCACTTGTCACACCCATCCATCATCAATCCGTTGAGGCAACGAGGTCAAGGGTTCCACCATTCCACATCCACTCGTCAACTCAACAGATGCCAAAAGGATCACGATCAAAAAAGCCTGTCAGTATCTCATCTATCTCCGTTTGTTTACTGCTAAACTACCATGCATGATCTAGCCGAACACGTTTGACGTGTCAAGTACGCGTTATTGTGAGATTTGTTTCATCAACGTGAACATTGGGACTGGCGGCGAAGCAAACTGGAACCAGCATCTCCAAAGCAATTCCCATCGCAAAAATGTAGCCACAGCCCCCTCTTCCAAATCAACCATCACCAACTTCTTCTCCCAAGCCAAGGGTCCGAGCGGATTTATTTCCACATCTATCATGCCTCCACCTCTGCTGAAGGCCGTTACACTTCCTGAAGGAATCTCAGCAACTACTTTGAGCTCAAACTGTGGAGATGAACCACCGTTTGCGGACTTTTCACCTGCGGAAGATCAGAAATGTGCTCATCTCGCAATTATGCGGATCTTTCGACTGGCGAAAGAACTCCCGCTATCGATTCCTCTTGGTACCGTGGACGATCAATGGGCAGGATTTACGGGTGACATATCTAGTGACATGTCGCAATATGATGATGATATATTCATGCTTGTCAACCATTCACTCCATCGCGTCTTTGACTATCAGATGACCGCTGAGGAGCTTTCAAATTCCATTCGACGAGGGCCGTTAGGTGTTGAAGCGTTTTGTAACTGGTCGTTGAAGTGTATGGCAGAATTTAAGCTGTCTGGAGGGATATTGGAGCCCCGATTAGATCTTCTGGAACACGCGCTCAAGAACATGTATTATCCTTATTTCCTCGATCATTTCCTTATGCTAAAATGAGTATAGATGTCGAATCAAGCCCATTGAACCACTCACTCCACCCGCGCTTTTACCTGAGCCTGCGACTGGCCTTATTGTGGGAAGACCAACCGATATTACTTTGGAAATCGAAGTACTAGACTTCGATCCAGCTATCAACGATCCAATTGTTATTGATCCACTACCACTTGAGCCTCAAAAGCGTCCGTGTCCCGGATTTAAACTCGTCGATCCAAATGGAGGCTCTCCGTACGCTTCATATCCATTTCTTGTCCATACAAAGCATCCCCTACCTTGGAACGTACATATTACCGGACAGAACTTGATTTTATATTCGCTTTCTTGTTCCGGCTTCTCTCGTAGCAATCCTGGTCCTGATTTGCGTCCATGTTCCTACTGTGCCCATCTCACGAATCATGATGTAATCATGGGAATACGACACCGAAATCTCGATGGAGCCCACGAAAATACCCCATTTGCATATCTTACACCCTCACACATGCTTGCGTCTCTTCAACGAAAGACAAAGGAAAACAATCGACTCAAACTTCGTGCACTCAAATTGTCCATCAAGATTTCCCGTCGAAACAAGCATTTGGATGCGTGGAAGCGACTTGCTATCTCAATTGGAACAGAGGACATCCCTCGTATTCGTTCCCTCATGGCTATTGAGCATAAACGGGGACGAAGCGTCTTCTCAATGCTCGAAAAGATTGACCGTGCCGCACAGCGAGCATATCGTCCACTAGGCTATCAACGGGCTGACTTCGAGCGCGCATTCCTCATTTTGAAGCTAGGGGGTCGTTCAGCTGCACGAATTGCTCAATATTCGCTGGGCACGCCATCTATTGATGCGACCAAACGACACATCGTAACTGTCCCCTTGAAATCATCTCCAGCTGTTCCCACAATGTCCGAGCTGAAGGAAAACCTTGCGCTGTGTTATCCGCCTGCAAAAAATACATCTGACGGTGTTATTCTTGGTATGACGATTCAAGTAGATGAAATCAAACTCCAGGAACGCCTTCGATGGGATTCTCGAAGTAACATGATCCTTGGAGTCTGTCGAGAGCATGGGCATCATTGTGTGCTTGACTTTCGCACCATTGCTCAAGCTGAAGATATACAAGATATGTTAATCAAGAAGAAGGTTCATCTCGCAACTGAGGTATGATTAATGGTCTCTTTAGTAAACAATGCTCAATTTTTTCGTAGGCTACTGTAATTGCCGCTTCGATCCTCAGCAGCAACTCGACGGAGTACTCAGCTCGGCCATTTGTTATATCGGGCAGTTGCAAGCGGGAGTCTGTTGAGGCTCAAACGACACTACTTCAAACATCCATTACTGCTTTGACAGCTTCGCAAATGGATTCCAATCGACGTCTATATTGTGTCGCTTCAGATGGTGATTCTCGCCGTCGTCGTGCTCTTATTTCAATTGCACTCTGTCGAGAGCTCCCTGCTACCAGCAAAATCTATCCTCTTCTTGCACCGCTTCGTCTCTTTAATTTTTTCTGTGGTGATGATGACTTGACCTCAGACTTTGACACAAAACATGTTCTTAAACGTTTCCGAAACACCCTTCTTCGAATGCGAGGATTCCTGCTGGACGGTACTGCTATCAGTGTGTCCGTTCTTAAAGCCCATCTTTTGAAGGATGGCCACGACTCAGTGGCAATAGATGCACTTCTCAAGCCAAATGACAAACAAGATGTCGTTCTCATGATTAAACTACTCTATGCAATTTCACGCCTTCCTGAGTGTCACGCAGACGATTCTCCAGCTACCCATTCAACTCGCCGTGTTTTGCGCCTCCTTGGACGCCTCTACTTCCAACTCCTCCAGCCATACCTGAATACAACGCTCTCCTTAAACGAGCAGTTATCTCACCTCAGCGCCGCCGCTCATTTAATCCTTGCACTATATAACAAGGATAAGGGAGAGTTTATCCCAGTACAGCTCTATTTTGACGTTATGTCAATGATTAAAAATGTTTACTTCTGCGTTGCAAAGGCTCAAGTCGATAACCCCAACGGTTCCTTCTGGATTGTTCTTTTGGGCACCGATGGCCTTGAAAAGGTCTTTGGCATGGTTCGGACGATGGTTGGGAATGATAGCCATGCTGACCAGCTTCAGCTAACCAACCGAATCGATGGAGCCGTCCAGTGTACAAAAATCCTTGAAGAGCATCCGGAGTGGGGTGGAGGTTCTCGACGACTTAAAGCCACACCACTTCCCACTTCACCCGAGGATGTTACATCGCACCACGATCACATTAATCCTGCATCAATGTCAGGGGATCTAGAGGTTAACAGTGTAGTCCTTCAAACTTGTTGGCAGAGAGGACGCATGGTTGCTGAACGAGAACTAGAGGCAGCAAGAATTGCGATCCCCTTCGAATCTATGGAGCGCTCTGGCGGGTTTAATATTCTCTCGCCATTTGGCAATAACAAAATGGTTCTTGTGGATGGGCTCTCAGCTGGTGAGCGAGAGGAAACTACTGAGGAAGGGGGCGATTCAGAGCCTCTGACCCCGTCTTCCTTTGAGGGTGACACATTGCCAGGAGTTGAAGATGCACCAGGAGACTCATATGAAGCCAACCCTGATTTTGACGACATTTCGGGAGAGGTTGAGATGTCTCAGAGCGAGAGATCGGTCAAGAATACTGCCTGGGTTTGTATTGGTGGTCGTGATGACTCCAAGAAAGTTCACAAAGCCAGTATACTACGGATTTTCTCTTCAGGACTTTCAGTTTCAGATTCCAAGGACCGTTTAAAGCGAGTCCGTGGTTATTCACAATATGACGACATCTTCGAAAACCAGGGTACGCCTCAAGATCCTGACAATCCAAATGAGATTTCGGTCGAGGATCCTGCGCTAATTCTTGTTCGTTCGAGTGGCGCAGTCTTTCTCTGTGTCTTCCAGATACTTTCCATCCGTGTTGACACATCCTACGTCCAATCTCTCTCCATCAATTTACTCCACGAGCCTAACATTCAATTTCAAGGACAAGTCATGACACTCAAGCCCTGCGACAATTCTCACCAGCCTGATGGTTCCGCACCTTAGGCACCACATAACGCGGTCACGTGAGACCTAACCCTGCCCATTATTTGTGTCGATGGGAAGGGGCCTTGCAAGGTCAGTTCCAGCATGCGCTTCCCACAACCGTTTTGGGTTTTCTAAAAATATGCCTCCAGATCTTCATCATACCTCCAGATCGACCTCCAGATTGCTGACAGGTTCGCGTTGGCGGTGGTAGTGGGGGAGGGGAGGAGGGAGAGGAGGAGGAGGAGGAGGAGGAGAAGGGAGAAGGTTGGGAGCAAGCACAAGGAGTATGCCTGGGACCTGAAGGAGGGAAAGGACGACGATGACCGGGATGGAGAATGACAACGAGGACTGGAAGGAGGAGGAGGAGAACGATGAAGACTGATGGTAGACTGGAGGGAGATGAGGAGGAGCAGGAGAACGATGATGACTGATGGTAGACTGGAGGGAGAGGGTGACGAGGGGGATGGAGGGAAAAGACGGCTGATAAGGAGCAGGAGGGAGAACAACGGCGACGGCGGCAACTAGGATGAGGAGGAGGGATGGGACAACACCACAGAGGAGGATGACTGGGACATTGAGAAGGGATGGGATGACAAGACGGAGGAGGTGAAGAGGAGAATGGATGGGATGACGAGCCTACAGAAGGAGGTGGATGATGGACGTGACGGAGGAGGAGGGATGGGATAATGGACATGGGAGGGCAAAGGGGAGGAGAACAGACGGTACAAGGAGGGAGAGGAGGCAGAGGACACTTGATCAAATGAGGAGGGGCATGAGCGCAAGGAGAACATAGTTAGATTGCACATACAATGTTCCAAATGTCCAGATATTTACACCTCCTTCCTTCAATACAGTATAGACGATAACCAGATTCGAAGGTATTTCCAAATTCACTCAGTTACCTGCGACGTTTTGTGAAGAGAGACTGACTACGTACAAATCGTCGACTGGCAGAACCTTCCCCCTTTACATCCCCAAATGATTTACAGTCTTGAGGATTGTCTTTGGAAGAGTCGTTGGACCGTTGATCGCCCTTTGTCGCGTATCGATACTCCCATATTTTGCGCATTCTGTATGACCATGATCCTCAATCTATTTTACGGATGCACCGTCATGTATTTCCCCCATTTCTCTGATTACGGCGTTAGTCAACTGCGTCCACGAATGGGGTTTACGCACTTGGCTACCAGATTGAACACTTCACTCTGTCTCAATAATGACCCGTTGCCATTGACAATCCCATTTCTTGTACAGAGTAACAATTGAATTCTCGCATTTATTCTTGTTGCAGGATCCCCATATTGACCCACTTCCCGACAGACTTTGAGGCTGCATCATCGACATGGATTATTACTTCTAATGTAAAACCCTGAGAGAATCATATTTATGCACTGGAAAACTCACCAACATACCAAAAAAGTCCAGTGATTGTTTGCCACAATGTGGCGCAGTTGAAATCCTCTGTACATCCTGCTTACAAAATGGCACTCCAACCCCCCTTTTTACAATGCTGAGTGGGATGCAAAAAAAAAAGAGAAAGACTTATGCAACTCCCAGAAACGAGTTGTTTATTGGCTGGCGGTGTATCACTGGAATTGTTGTGATTGCTGGAACTCGTGGTGGCTGGAACTCGTGGTGGATGGAACTCGTCGTGGATGGAACTTGTCGTGGATGGAACTCGTCGTGGATGGAACTCGTCGTGGCTGGAACTCGTCGTGATTTCTGGAACTCGTCATGGTCGCTGGAACTTGTTCATGATTGCCGGAACTCGCGATGAGTCATAGCGAGGCGGTATACAGGCGGCGAAATAGTTCGTTACAAGAATATGAGAACCGTTGGATGTTCCACATCCGGTAATACTCAGTGGCCCTTGGGTGGACACATGGGTCCCAATGACGTGTATTCCTGCAACCTGCTCGCACGCCAAGGTATCCATGCCTTCTTTGAACTCGTCACCTTTAGCTAATTTGAGAGCAGAACGTAATATTTACCAGAGCCAGATGGATAAAGGTATGTAGAAAGTAGGCCACGTCCAATCTCTATCACTACATTCAACATGTTGCCCACTGACAGGATGTACGATCATGTCACTGAATGGGGGCGCACATTAATGCGTCGTGCAATCCTACGGGTGCTGATTGTTCTCCTCCGACTGCCCAGCTGGACGCCAGCCAACCTCCTGGGTTTACTTGGTACAATTTATGGATTCACAGTACGTGCCGTGGAGCGCATTTTCTGGTAACCTGATTGCATTCCCTTGCCAGACGCAAGTATGTGAGGATGAGGGGGAGGATGATGGATCCAATCCTTTCCGACATCACCTCCTTTCAATATCCTCAAACATATATGAGTACGGCTTAAGTCTGAACTTGTTGACGGTAGAGCAGTGGTTGCCAGAGTGGTATATCCCTCCTTCCCAGGCACGTTTTCCCGTAAGTATCCTTTAGTCTACCGCCAAACTGCCTTATAAAATTGCCCTCCTAGTCTATCCATTGCATTCTTGATGCGGGTCGGCACTATATCCACGGTGCTGATGTCACCATATCCCAGCACATTGGCAGGCTCGAGGCCTCACCCATGGATTTCATTAATGAGCTCGGGGAGTTTGCTGAAAATGGACTGCCCTTGCACTCGGGTGAACGTGGATCCTCTCTGTCTGACGATCTTGACTTCCTCCCAAAGCCCAATACAGTCCATTTGAATGATTTATTCAGACCGGAGTAAGTGGGACGTCTCCTCCTACTTTTTGACTCCTTACCTTGTTATCTAGCCAACTCCTAGCTCCAGCCTTTGCTTTATATGACCCTCATGACACCGCAAGGGATATTTACGGGCATTACGATGAAGGACAACGAGATACAAGGAGGGAGGAAAACAGAGATGGAGACGAAGACGGAAGATGAGGACGGAGGGAGGTAGGATCCAGGAGCAGGATGGGGGTGAGGGCCGACAAGAACATATTACGAGTTGCCAGGACATAGGTGGCAGTTGTTACAGAGTCAATGAGTCAATAGTTCCAAACTTTATCGTTCCAAAATATCAAACGGTTTGAGAGTCGGAGTTCCAACAGAGTTCCAACGTCCAAGTCATAGGTTCCAAAACTTCATAAATTGTTTGATAAACCAATAATATCACGGATTGTACAGCGGCAGTGCAAGAATATGTGATAGTAATTTAAACCTGAAGATGGGCATATCAGCCTCCACGAGACCGGATGAGTGAGCGCCAGAGAGGAGGGCAGCGATAGTGGCGAGAACCCAGAGACCACAATCGTATCCGTTACTCTGACACGGACTCAACTTGAAAGAACAATTAGCAGAGTGACAGAAGGCTCCAGCAGACGTACTTGAATCGATCTAGCAGTCCAACTGCCATTCGCCGCAACTTGGAGATCGTGATTGTGTCGATTGGCATTTACTACCAACTGCTTGATGAAAGAAAGGATGTCCTACAAGCTCATGAAGTCACATTCTTCGCTCAATAGTATAAAGACGTACCACAAGCTCTTTTCCCCAGCTATCCCTATCCGCAAAGCTGTCAAAAAGAAGAATCTCTCCCCGAGACGGCTGAATACAACACAATACCCAGTGAAGTGCAGGCTGTTGTCGATGTATTGGCAGAATCCAGAAATCTTTGGTCCAATACTCAGTTTTGAAAGTTCTTCGCCATACGTGGGATTCCGATGTATTGAACCGAATCATTGGGAGGTCGTACGAGGAAAAAATGGCGCATCTGGAGCTATGGACAGACTCTGGCAGGTCTGGTTGCGAAAAACGGAAGTGCAAAAGGTTTGCAATACCGTTGATACATGTGTCGTTGAGAAGCTGCTGAGGTTGAGACATGATGTTGATGGCTCTGGCGTCGAAGTAGATGCGTAAAGAGTTGTGAATGAGTACACGTTCAATATTGGGGGGAGGGAGTGGGGAGGGAGGGTGAAATTCGAGACGCTCCAAAATCCATTGGGCACAAAGTTGTGTATGACTTAGCTGTCAGCGGTTCAGCATGGTGAACTTAAAGGAGGATTGGATAGAAATTTACTGGCAATGCCCAAGTCATCTTCAACGCTGAAGGATCAAGTCTCTCATCTATGTCAGCACACCCACCATCGCCGTCACCATCAACACCACCCTCAAGAATGTCCAGAACGCCGGCGTTATCCTCACCGTCAGCTCCAAGTGCAACATTATTAATTGTTGAACTGTTGTCACCGTCAATCTCTTCCGCAACAGGGTCGTGAGGGGTACCAATCGTCAGTTCTTCGTCCGAGTCATCCTCGTCTACCTCAATTGTGGACGTGGACGTTTTTGGAGCAGAAGGGATCCATGTCAGGTCAGTAGCTGGCTTCAGATTTGAGGTCACCGAAGCTGCTGCAGCTATGTGGGCTTCAAACCGGGAGACAGAGGCCAGAGGATTAGCCCAAGCTGACTTTAGAAGAATGAGATGGTCGCGCTCCCTTTGAAGGAGGATTGAAATTGAATCGTCTATCAAATAAAGGGAACCGTGAGGACACAACTCTAGGGATGATATGCAATCCATACTGGAAGGTGAGCTCAACGCCATATTAATGGCACGAAGTTCCCGGCCGTACCAACGGCAAAGATTGTCAGCCTCAACTCCCAGTCTTCGCCGTTCCTCAAGACATCGATCCGCCTTCAAGATCGCCCGAATTCCTTCACGAACTTCGGGTTCCTCAAGCCATCGGGGTCGCTTTTCAGTGGTACGTGATATCCAGACGTCCTCCATAAGTGTTGGGCTTTCACGAAGTTCAGATAGTGTGACAGGAAGCGGTTGTGGAAGGGGAATTGAATATTCAGGCTTGTTTAGAGTGGCGAGGGTCTCACAATATCCATTAAATTTACGAATGGCACTTTGTAATGCTGGTGCACGCTTTGAAATGGCGGCACGGGTGACTTGATGAAGTTTGGTCCCTATACCGGAAGAAAGTGTAGTGTTAGAAGCGTTGCCACCTTTACAGGATAGAGCATCATACCTAGACTTTTCTCTCTCCCACCAGCAGCCTGGTCAAGCTTGTCCCATTCCAGGAAGCTCCCAATCGCACGTTTTCGGATGTTGATTTTGAGATCCCGTGCCATGAGCAAGGTGCGAACAAACTCAAGGTCGACGTCCTTCAATTCAGGAAATGCTTCATGAACGTTAAGGGAGGCATACAAAGCCTCTCCTTTCTCCTTGAGATCTTCTTGAGACTTTTGAAGGCTGGACAGAAGTTTCAACGACGCTGCCGGGGCGCTGCTACTGCGCAAGTCCTTTTTTATTGCATCAATTGCAGTATCAAACGCGTCCATTTGACCTTGTAGGGTCAGGACGGCGTCAAGCTCCTTCTTGAGTCGCATAGGAGCGTCTGTACAAGGTCAGAGATGGATAAAGGGGGCAGCAAAGGGACTTACGGGCACGAACTGAAAGCTGTGCCTGCCTTTGATCAGCCCACTGTTCCCGGAGGACGTCGATGGGAATCCCGCATTCTTTAATTGTTCGCTGAGCGGTAGCTCCCTGTCCTTCCACACCCTTTTTGAGCCGTCGTTTTATCCATGTACCGAGTCCATCACGGTGTTCCAATCCAATGAGACGAACTTGTCTATCCAGCATCCACACACGACGGCGACGCTGAGGAGATGTAAGACCAAGTAAGAGGCTAGTGGAGAGGGCGTACATGTGATACCCTTGTGATTCCAATTAATTGACGAAGGCATGACCAGAGGCGTTCTACACCCTCTCCATCCGTGAGACCAAGACCTATCCGGAATCGTGGATTGAACACTAGTTGGCACGCCCACTCATGAACGTAAGCGTGCATTGCACTGGTTGCAAAGCCGACCCGAGGAGAAATGTCTCTAGGAAGTATTTCGTACTAAAAAAAATTTGTATCTGTGGAACATGGTAATCTGAACCACCCACCAATTGGCAACTGCGATCGAGAACACATCCAACATCGTACAGGACCGAGACAACGGCGTTTGGAGGTAGGAAGGTAAAAAGATGCTTGATAAGGGCAACGGCGTATTTTTGTTGCTCTCCTGGAGTATCGATGTTAGCCAGGAAGAGTGGAATGTCATGCCTGCAAACAAGGGCCATGACACCTCCGTCGTCGAATTTTTCCATGTTGGTTTTTGCATTGGAGCCGGACCCAGCAATGTGCATCGATTCACACTGGTTAATGGCTTCATCGGGTACAACAGGCTTACGAGCTTTGGGCTTCCTCTTGCGGACGCTTTCAATGTGAAGGCCAACTTCGTCCACAAAATGTTTTGGCAGCATGTATTCGGGTTCGTAAAACGGTGGACAATCACCACTACTTTTGAGGTGGCGATGATTGAAGTTGCCATCGATACATACATGCATATCTCCGCCACTGACTGGCTTTAGTAGAATACGTCGAACTAGAAAAGGAGGAAACCATACTCTGCAAAAGGTCTTCCAAATTTATTCCCGCCAAAACAAGCAGGGCATCGTTTTTGTAGAAGTCGATCACATTCAATCGCAGCGGTAGCTGGAACCTCCCTCTTGGATTGGAAAGGTATACTTGAGTTACTAGAGTCGGACGTGATCTGGGCTCCAGCAGACGCAATGGCATCCTCTACAATCTTTTCAATGGAAATTTGGAGGTTGTCGTACCATTGTATGGCGTAGCCAAGCCCCTTTCGAAACGGATCCTGGATGGCCGCCCCCTACTACACGGTCAGTATGGAGTTACCTCGTAATGTATAAACCTACCTTGCGATTGATCATTACAAAACCTCTCTTCTTGTAGAAGGTGTTCAAAGCTGCTGCCATAGCATTTACGGCATCACATGAACGTTCAAACAGTGTATGATAGAAATCCAGGAGGTGTACAGACACCGCCATTCGAGGGTGTGAAGGGGCGGTTGGAAAGAGCCCGTTAGAGATGAGCACGTCGGTCAATTCTCGACACTTGCAAAAACAAACATCAACTTTGGCATAGTCTGTTTGTTGCTTTAAGTATCAACGTCAAGTGTAAAGAATAAAATCGTACGGGTGTGATAGAGACAAATGATGCTGACGGACTTTGGCAGACATTCCATTCGTTGACAACACGATTGTAAAGTTAGATTTGTCGGCACAGGAGGAACTTGCCCATTAACGGAGGCGGAGTACTGGAGAAACGGGTTGACAAGTTTTGGAAGCAGATTCTGCCACCGGGAATAAAGCGACTGGGATGACCGATCGGGCAATATGCGTCGAGTCTTGGACGCAGGCTCGGCCACTGGAAACATTCGAAATTCTTCATCCACAACGCCGTCCGTCACTCCAGTATTGGAAATTTCATTAGTCTCCACATTGCCAGATTGTGAAGAAGTTCCAGCGTCAGTAACAGGTTGTGAATGAGTTCCGGCATCAGTACTAAGTTGTGAAAGAGTTCCAGCGTCAGGAAAGGGATCAGGTTGCGAATCGAGCCCACTGAAAGGGGAGTGAGATGTTGATACAGAGGCTTGAAGTTGGAGTTGCTCAAGCTCCTGTTCCAGTCGTCGCCGTTTGCTCGAATTTCCCAGAGGCGCAACAAGTGTCAACGCTTTCTTACCAGGACGTCGTTTGACTGGAGATGTGAAGTGCTGTCCAAATCCAGATCCATGACTCCCAGTATATGGCTGATCATCTCGCGTAGGCTGCTTAGACTTGGGCATGAATGTGGAGATGAACAGGGATTGATCGATAATCTAGTAGAAGGATAAAAGAAGTTCAAGGCCGATGTAACGTCATTTCTTAACCACGTGTGTTACGTTTTGCAGTGACCGTTCTCATTATCCGCGGAGATTTTGTCTATTGCTGCCCTCTCCGGTGCAATCGTTGTTGTGTAGGTCACCTTCAAATCTCAGACCCTAAAATACCGGAACAAAATTTATTGGTATTAATCCAAATGGTGAACGCACGAAAGGATCTCCGACTTTCGTATATCCCATAATCCCCGACTATAATATTCACGATGAAGATCAGCCGACTATTGCATGCATCGATAAGGAAAAGAAAACATACCCATTCCATCTCAGGCTCTCTCCCAACCTCATACTTCTCCGGAAAAAGCGGTGGTAAATACCTCCTCAACCCCCTCCCCACATTCCCATTCAAACTCGAATCATCAACGATATACGACTCCAAGGCAGAATCACCACTCTCATCCCTACCTCCTCCGAGTATAATAGTCAACTGGACGAGGGAACCAATATTTCCATCCCAAAGTCCCCACTGAGGATGTAGCAGCGGCACGTAAGGCGATGACTTGTCCACGAGTTGGTATGATTCCTTTGGGACTGTGCATACATGGAATAAGATGCGACGTATACGCGTTCGTAGCGTGAATCACATAAGTCGCGTGGATATCCCCTCGTGGGGTGTGAAGTCTCCAACGACGGGATGCCAATGTTGCAGACGCAGACTCGGAGGGGGATATCGACGTTACTGGAGTGTTTGTGTGTAGTTTAAGAGAAGGGTTGAACTTTTTGGAGAGCTTGTAGAGATGAGTGACGAGTTTGAGAGGCCAGACGTTATTCCCTGGGTATCGACAAGCTGGATATTTCGAACCATATTCCTGATCATCGAGGGTATCGGTGAGTTACTATCAAAGCTCCCTCGTAGGAATCGCGCACCTTAAGAACCTCCTCCTCCGTCAACCATTCAACCTCCTCCTCCTTCGTTCTTGATAAGGCCGACCGACTCTTGTTTGGTATGAATCTCCAACTTGTGGGCCTTTTTCGCTTCTTCAGGACCGTATTTTGACTGGCAAAAAGCGAAGCCGTCGAACGTTTCGGCCGTCAGGTGGCCACCATTGCGCCCTTGAAAGTAGAAGAACCTTTAGTTCGTCGGAATCATACTCTGGTATCGATGCATACCTGTTGCCCCAGAGCCTACGTACCAATCAGCCATCAACAACGGACGAAAAGAAAGAAAGGATACTCACAAAAATAACTTGCTTCCAATATCGTCACCTTCAACGGAAACTCTCTACCTTCCTGAGCCTTGGAAAGATGGTACGCAGCAGAAACACCCGTAATACCCAATCCAATAATACAAACATCAACCTCTGTATCCAGATCGTCTTCACTGCCCTCCTTCGCGAGAGGATTAGCTCCAGGTGAATTGATCCAGAAAGAATGAGTCGAGTTAGGAACAGGTAGCCCTGAGCGATGTAGAGGAGCAGGGAGGTCAAAAAACGATTCTGCAAAATGAGGAACTTGGATGCTCATGGTCGACGTGAAAGCAGCGTATGTCATCGATCTGGCCTATAGCTCGAGATATGATATTCTGGTGCTCGTGACGTATGCGAAGAGCAGTGGCTCGACGTCCTCGAGTGACTCCGAGTTCATTGACGGTTGGTACCACGAGAAGCGACGTAGAAGACCCCGAAAGTGCCTACGTCCAACATACAGTCGCATGGTTGAAAGTCGTCTTGGAACTGTGTATATGTCGATTGAGCTGGAGGAAGGAAGAGGAAGGAACCGAAACTGGAACTTGTGCCGAGTTCCGTGAAAATTCCGGACCGGTTACCAATTACCGTTGGTAACCGGTTCCAGCTGGTTCCATGTGGAACCTTTGCCGTTGGTAACCGGTTCCATGTGGAACCTTGACCCGTTGGTAACCGGTTCCATGTGGAACCGTTACCCGGAGTTCCGTTTGGAAGAACCTTCGGATCCAAGTTCCGATGGAATAACGTTTATTTGGAACGACAATAAATGTCAATGCCGTTGGACCCTGTTTCTGTCCCTCCACCCTGTAAGTCAGTTTTCCGTGCGATGAGCCTGACTTAAAGGCACTACGGCGGTTGACGAGGCTGGAGGCGTTCCGTGCGATGAGCCTCACCCAAAGGCACTATGGCGGGCTTGCAGTGTCTTACTTCCTCTCTTTCTTCCTCCACCCCTTTATATCGTCTCTAGGGGTTGCCAACGTCTGACACCTTTCGATTCTAGGACCATGCCCACTCGCACAGGGCGACATTTTCGAGCGTTTGCTGACCATACCCCCTACCAACTTCGGGACTTCCATCTTCCAACACTACAGCAGGGCGCCCCCATCCGTCTAACCAACGACTTTGACCAGCTCATCCAATCGGCGGTCCTACTCCAAGACGAGGCGCACGACGACGCAGAGGGTATGACCCTATCGTTTGAGGAATCTGTTGATACCAGTGCAGAGAGGGCGGTTAGTCCTCCACGTTCTTCCCCTGCTCCATCCAGACACGGTAAGTTTTTGTTATTCGTCATAATTCAACGTCAGGAACTGATTTTTTTTTTCATAAGCGGGGGATATGGGTATTGACAAGCGTCGACGAAAGGACTATCATGCACGCCGTCAAAAGGAGAGGCGTGTCAAGCAGGCAACGATCGAACACTACGGGAGGCGCACACGTACTACACCCGACGTTAAGGCTCGTCTTTTCAAGCAACCCATCCGCGTACAATTGGATGCTGCTGAACTTCCGCATGGTCCTGGCGCATGGATTGGTAAACGCGGTGGGCAAGAGGCTGAGCTTTCTTCCGAAGCCCAGAATCTTATTGACTTGGGGTTCCAGTGTGTTTGCTGGGATGGACGGTGAGCGTTTTTTTTTCTCTTTTCGCGATACTCATTACTCACACTCATTCAAGTACCCCCTGCTCCATTCTTGACAAGCTCGATCGGGGCATTGCCTTCCTCGCTGGTCGACCGCAGACGCCAGACTGGGACCGCGTAGTCAGTGGAATGGCCGCTACCATGACCAATGCCCGCCTTGAGGCTGAAGGTTCTGGTTGTGTCGACCCCAAGGACCTCCGTAGCCGTCGAGGAGAGTTCATGGCCGTTCCTGCTGGCGTGTCTTTTGGCGGTGGAAGCCAGGTATGTCTCGCGTCGTCTTTTTGCAGCCCATGGCTCTCATGACCGCAACAGAAGCCGGGCAACTTGAACCATTCCGCGTGGCAAAGGAAGGTCCTCAATAGCGTGATGAAAGACAAGGATGTACAGAGGGTCGCAGGGTTCCAATCGAGTACGTGGCTAACCGCTCAATGGCCTACGTATTGCTTACTTTCATCTAGGCTGTTTCGCATCGTCTGCACCCAAGTTATACGAGTTTTACTGTCAGGAACTTTCAAAGCTCTTTGCCAAACATCCTCACCTCCGTCACACGTTCAAGAACAGTGTCTTTCCTGCTTGCACGTTCAATTGCGGACCCACAACCTGTACTCAACGACATGTCGACTTTAACAACCTCCCATTTGGCCTCTGCGCCATCACAGCCCTTGGCGATTTCAATCCTAAACAAGGCGGGCACTTAATTCTGTACGGCCTCAAGCTCATCATCGAATTCCCCCCTGGTTCCACCGTTCTGATTCCCTCGGGGGCAATAGAACATGGAAACGTTCCGATTGCATTGGGCGAGTCGCGTCTATCCTTTACTCAGTATGCCGCTGGTGGGCTCTTCCGTTGGGTTACATACGGTTTCAAAACCATCGGCGATGCGGTGGGAAAAAAGCGAGGTCGGGCCGCAAAGGAGGGGCGTTTGACGTACGATCTGGCAGAGGGGGTGCGCTGGAACGATGGGATTTCCCTTTTTTCCACTCCTGCGTCCATCGATGCTGACCGCCGTAGTGTTTTTTCAAAATCTACCGTCGCTTAATGGGTATCTAAACTTCGTTGAATTCTTACCATGATGATTAATTACTTATCGTGCAAGTCAATTTAGGTTAGCCAAAAAATAATGCGATACATTTGTTACAATTGGAACTACACATACATCATAACTAGTTACAATACAATCTCACTATAGTCAAGCACAACCGAAATATAAAGATAGTTTGAAATATAGTAGTGACCTGAGGGCTAACGAAAACATTCTGTCACTACGATGGTGTATAGAGTTGGAAGTCGACTTACTCTGGTACCGCTTCAAACTCCAGTGGAGGACACACAGTAATCGATTGCGATGCACCCACTTGAGGCCGTCAGTGGCGACCGTAAACCGGGCCTTTGCCATTGCTATCACCTCCATACACCTACAGCACCAGACGATGTTGAGATTGTGATTGTGGTCGCAAGAATCTTCCACAGTGGACGCCGCCGGGTAACGGGACATTTCTTCCACCTGCACTGAGCCATCAGAGTACTCGGCCTGTATCTCCTCCCGACAAAAGGTAAGGGACAGTGAAGATGACGGTACTGCAAGGACGGAGAGAGCTCCAGCTCTAGTTTGGAGGCCGTAGAATTTAGCTGATGGATAGTGAGGGAAGTGGAGGATGGCAATGACAGTTGCGTGATATGTTTTGAGGTGAGCATCGCAATTGAACGGAGTCTCGATGGCTATGAAGATCCTATCGTTCACTTGGAGGTTCAGCAAACGGTTCCGATTTTGAGGCTGGCCATTTTGCCGCTCATCGTAGATACAGGCACGAATTGGAATGTTGGTACTAGAAAAAATAAAACGTTCCACGCCGGTGAGGCATATGGGTGCTGGAACCTGGATAAGCTGCGTCGTAAGCTGAAAACTGGTGAATGATAGATAAATGGCATCAGCGACGTTCAACACCGACCTCAGAGAATAAGCTCCGTGTATCAACTGTGGCATCCATTCTGTGATGAGGTTGGGATCACAGAATATGGGAGGGATGAGAAAAACGATATTTCGAAGGGGAGGTCCACATTGGCCAAGTAGAACGAGGTGAGGTGATCTGACATCAGTTCCTAAAACCTTCTGAACTTCTCTTCGAAGGAAACGTTTTGTGAACGAATTCGGCGAAACGATGTCCACCTCTAAAAGCAGTACGGAAACGTTGTACGTCTGGTTTTCCAGTTGTGACTGGGTCTTGTACGGGTATATTTTGCCCTACTCTATTTAGTTACAATGCCTCCGCGCAGCCTCCGCTGTTCGCATCAGTGCACACCAAAATTAGCACTTACATAATGTAGTTGGGAGTTCCGTTCCTTCTTCCATCATCTCCAATTTCTGCAAGATTTCAAACATCTATATTTCCACCACTCAACAACCTCAGTGTTTGACATTCAATCGTTAATATTTCTTCAACATGTATTCAAACCTTTCTGTATGTCTTGTTTTATATCGGATTTGTTGAGGATATCCACCACGTCATCATTGTCAGCTCGTGCAAGGCTTCTGGCTACGGACTTCTTCCGCTGATGCTTCCACCCGCGTTTGGCTCCTTCCGCTTTTTTAGAAGGTGAGACATATTGAACTCAACATATCCGATGAGCTCTCTCAGAATAATTGCAGTGTTTTGACGCTGTTATCATAGCCCTCAAGAATGAACAGAGGCGTCTTCATCCTCAGGTAGCACAGTTCAAAGGTGGAGTTAGAGATGTGGATTGTGAGGTGTGACCGACTTTCAAACCATTTGCATCTTTGAACTGACAGGGCGGGGATTCGCAGGTACAAATGCCTGTAGCTACGTTCTCGTCTGACACCCGCCAGAGATGCGTCGTGGATACCAAAATGCATTGCGATTAATTTGTTTGTAATGGTGGCATGCTAGATTTCAATCGTAGTCCACCTTTCTCTTCCCTCAAACTTCACTTCGTTGAGACCATCTCTGAACGCACATTTTACCCACTGAATCCCAACGTCGTTGCCTATGGATTTATTTTCTCGTGCGTTCCATTACCATGTTGCTGATACCGCCGCTTACCCTGCATTAGCGGAGGGTGGAAAGATGGTGGAGGATGTGCCCAGTACGTGTTCTTTTTTTTTTCCCATTGTGTTGAGGTATTGACGTCGAACAGCGACTCCACCTCATGAAGAACAGCTTGGAGGAGGTTACAGCCTTCGTCCAAACATCAAAACTACCTCCCTTGCCACGCCCGACGATGCACTTGTGGTTCAAAACATAGCTAATATGCGTATGAAGAATCCCGACTACGTCCCCGCCCCCGAGATCTCCTCCTATTCAGACGGCGCTGCCACCAAGAAGGCTCCTCCTCTCACCGGGTGGGAGGATGTGACACAGGATCAGATGTTCCAATATACCAGCAGTGCTATCGATGCTGATGAGATTAGTGACACTGGTGCTCCAGATTCTCCAACGCCTCGTAGACATCCTCGCAGTGCTATCGTTGATTCCAGGGGACCTGATGACGATGCCACTCTTGACAGGCCGTCCAGTCCTGAATCCACGTGTTCCACGAATGGTGGTGGGAGAAACGACGATGCGAACGATGGCAACAACGTAGCCCCTGAATGGGGCTGGGATGGTGACGGAGAGGACACCAAACCCTCCAAAGGACGACGCAGCAATGTAGTTCGGACAAAGATCGACAACGCCTTCCAGGAGATCCGAATGCTTTTTCGACAGGTTGCAGACGAAACTGGTTGCCCTGTTTCCACCCTCCATTCGGAGTTCCACTCCCGTCACAGTTTCACAACGTCCACCTCTGACTGGCGGGTCTACGAGTCGTATTTTAAAGAGAACAAGGAGGCGGAGATTGCTAGGCATAAAGACCAGGATGGGCTTCCAGTTCCAGATGCCACAGGTACGTTACGATTTCATCTATCCAAAGTCTGCTCATCGTCTTCTGCAGCACGCGATTGTTGGACCACGTTTAAGCTTCTTCCTAACCACCGCCAAATCCTTTCCGTCTTCCGAGAGCTCAGTATTGCCTCTCGCGAGCAAACTGTTCGACAGCGACGTCGCACCTTCGATCGGATGTATAAAAAGTTTTGCTCATCGGTACGTATTTGTTGTTGTCGTTGACCATTTTACCAACATCATTATGATCAGATTGACCTGGCATACGAAGAGAATTTTGAGGTCTGCATTTGGATGGTAGGGGGTTGCGTCAACGAGGACACCAGTCTCGCTGCCCATTATTGCACTCCTGGACTTGCGGAGGTAATCTCAACCTCCGTCCTTCCTCTTCTAGTATCTCACATAAGTCTCAGCTTGCAAGCCGCCTTGGGACGACCACAGATGAGATCACCACCTTCGCAAAGGTTGAGGCATAGTGAGTGGTTTGCACACTTTTTTCTCCCCCATGACTGACGGTTTTAGCCGTGTACGTGGAGAGGCTGCATCGAAGGAGATTATTGACGGACGTAACACGGCAACAAAGTCGGAGGTGCTGGCTACTGTGTCGGCGGGTACAACTTCAACCGTTGCAACGGTGGAAAATGAGGATTCCAAGCAGGAAAAGCCTATGAATGCTGACACCATTCGTTACGCATGCAAGAACGCCATTTTTGACATGTTCAGTAAGTCCCTCACTCTCCTCTCACAAGTCCTCCTTACTCATTGTCTTACACAGATGCCTTTGGCCAACCTCTTACAAAGCCTGCCAAAGGCAAGGGGAAGGCCAACGATTCTAATGCGTCCCAAATGCCATGGTCAACGCTTCCGGGCCTGCTCGGTGACATGGGTATCCAGCTGCACGGCTGGCCATGGGAGGTAGAGCCTCCGTCAAAGAACTCGACACAGGGCATCAAGGTCCTTCCCACTGCTGCTGCTCGCCTCTTGCTCTCCGCCCTCCTTGGCGAGACGATGTGGAAGCCATATTTGAAGCGCGCAGAGAAACCCGAGGGTGAGCAACATCATTCCTCTTTAATCGCATTTGCTAAACTATTGATCATTAGACCTACGATCGAATAAAGTGCCCGTTATTTTTACAGTCGGTCCTCCTCATGAATCTCAGCTTTCCAATGGCCACGTCGTCTTTGCTAACGGTACATGGGTCAAAAACGCCAAGGTTCACGGACTTCCTCGACAAATCACATCTGCCGCTACAAAAATCCGAAAAGTGAAGGCGGGGCAGAAGAAAAATCCCATCACCGTCGCCTCGTCCCCATCTGGAACTTCCCCCTCCCCCTTCCCTCCTCCAAAAAATGCCGCCCGTTTACACAAGAAACTTACCCGTATTGTCCGCAAGGGTAGCTTCGTTGTCACCGCCAGTGAAGGGGAGGAGGAGGATGGCGACGATGATTATAAGCAGGGGTCTGATGAGGGTGATGACAACGAGGTTACTATCGTTGATCCTCCAGCCACCAGAGCAAGACGACATGCAGGAAATGCAACGAAGGGTGGTGAAGCCCGGCAAAAGGTGGCAGACGTAGTTTCAAAGGGTAGCAGGATTGGAGAGGCAGCCATCACACAAGTGGCCGCCTCAACAAAACCACCATCCCAAGCACGGCCTGTACCACGTATGGTTCGACCCGTTGTGGAGATCCCTACTACTTCCCCCATCACTGCTGTGAAGATCACTAAATCCTCAGCCGTCGCCTCCACCCACCCTGTAGCACAGGGAGACCCTGTAGTAAACGCCGCCTCCAAGCTTGTGAACACCACTGTCACCACCACCACCCTCGTTGCCAGCGTCGATCACCTTGGAAATGAGATGGACGTTGACGCGTCTACCATTGTCTCCACTACCAAGGTCGCTCCTTCCAACGTCACCGTTCCCACCGCCGTCGCCACTGCCAATGACCCATCCACCATTTCTACCACTCCCACCAACGACCCCTCCAACTCCAATGTCAATATGATTCCTACCGTTACCACTGCAATCCCTGCCCCTCATGGTATATCCACCTCTACTGGTCCTACCATCTCTCCCACCGACATCGTTATGCCACCAATGGTCAAAGTTGCCTCTGCCGACAACTCCATCGCTATCCACAATGGCACAGTCGCCCCTTCTGCTACAGTTATCTCCACTAGTGATGTTGTTGTTCCTAATCTCGAGGTTCCTGGTGCCGTTTCGACCAACGTCTCTGCCACCGTCTCCAGTGTCGCATCCGTCCCCACCCCCATCGCCACTAACAATTCTGTCACCATTCCCCCCAGTGTCGCATCCATCCCCACTCCTATCCCCACCACCACCACCGGCAATTCTCTCACCATTCCCGTCCCCATTCCCACAGAGGCGGTGTCTCACCTGGACTCTGACATTAGCGTCGACCTCATCGACCTTGGTCCCATCTCTGCCACGTCAAAACGCCATGCGAGCCCTCATGACTCTGAGCCACCTCACAAGCGGGTCAAGGAGGACGACGTACCAGCTCAGCCCATCACACTGCCTCAAATCAAGCTTGAAGGGGCAGAAGGAGCCACTGCACCGGTACCTCCACATATGGCATGGTATGCACCCCCCTCCCATCCTTCGCAGCCTCCTCCCTGGTATCCTCCCTACCCTATGGTGCCTGGAACTCATGCAGCTGGCAGCCCCGTGCCCGATGGAGCCATGGACGCTTCAAGACTTGCAGCAAACCCGCACCCCTGGTTTGTACCCCCTCAACAAGCCGCCAGACTCAGCCCTGTACCTGAAACCTTTGGCTCGGAGGCAGAACACCATTCTCGACAGTCCTCTGTGCCCCCTAGTCAGCCGTGGGATGCTACCGGCTATCCAGGGTACTACCCACCTCCTGGCGCCCCCCTCCCATATATGAGTCATCCGTCCATGCAGGATACTCGTCAACCCCCTGCCCCATTTAACCACAATCCCTACTATACGCCACCATACATGTATAGCTCCGCACCTGGCGTCGCTCATTACCCTCCCCCTACGGGGTATCCTTCGGGTGCCGCTCCGGGATATGGACATCCAGCACAGTGGCATAGAGGCCCAGTGGAATCGCAAGGAGGTCATCCTGGTGCTCCTGCCGCCGGTTCCAGTGCCAATCAAGGCTAAGTGGTGTCTGGGTACCTTTATATATCTTGGACTTCATATATCTTGCAGTACTTTGAATCTGATTTCTCTCCCAATGTATCATAAAAATTAACGATTAATATACACGATTTTTTGACATGTAAAGTTTGGAATTGGAACTTCAGTTTAGTATCATGGTCAAGAAGATACAAACCTCAAAGAGGTTGTTTGGGAGGACGGCACACCGCCAGTGAGAATTGGACCTCCAAGGCTCTAACGATCCAACAAACCTCAAAAACATTTTGGAGGAATGGCACCACCACTGAGAATAAGACCTCCGACGTTACACCCCAACGTTCCTGAACATTGATCCAACAGACCTCAAAAAGCGTTTGGAAGGACGGTTCACAACGTTACTACCTGCACGCCCGTCCACAAGCACTGTACACGTCTTCCCTGTACATGTCTTCCCTTTGAGCCCGCAAGATTTGATCCCGATCTCGTTCTAAAGAGGATTTTAGTGCAACAGTTACCTCCTCCAAAAGCCTGTATAGCCCATTATCGTTCACATATATAATGGGACACGGCAACCTGACCAAAGTGGGTATGATGTTTGCTCATGTTTGTTCTTCCCTTATCACCTTACTGTGA
>JABAJW010017999.1:0-17627 GCA_018855395.1 Arthromyces matolae
TGCCAGCAGTAATCTCCGGATCAGGTCGCGGACCGCAAAACTATCAATGATCCTTCGAATTATGGGAACTTGTCCCAATATGACGCAGGAAAGCCTCATCACCGCGTCGGCAAATTTCTAAACAGGAGAAATTGCAAAGTCTAAGTACGTTCAGCGCTTGTTATACGCGCCAATTCGACCCAAAATAGCAAAAGAGGCTCTATCTCGGGGATCTCGGGAATACCGGCATCATCGAAGTTTCTTTCGAACTTTTACTTTGAAACTGCCAGTTGTCCCTTCTTCTTCCACTTCCTCTAGCGTGTGGCGCACGTCTCCTCCGTTCCGTTATCAGAAATATACCCATAACGATTGCCTGTTACAAGAATGCCTGGTACCATTCCGAAATTCAACGAGCTATTACAAGCGCTCGCTAGCGACTCGGACTCTCCTTCAGTTTTCCAAATAATTCACGATCTCCCGCTTAAATGCACCCACTCGTAAGTATACTCTTCTGTGGCCCTTACCTTGCCTGTTTTTGCATCTACATGGACATCTTGGTTTGGGCACCATCCGGAACTTCCTAGCTTTCAATGGCAAGAGTCAAGCCTCCCAAAACCAATCAATCCACATGCAAGTACTAACAGGTAAGTATTCAATTTTAGTACCCACTGCAGCTTTCGTGGAAACGAAGCAGAGCCCCTATGATCAGCCCCTAGTCTAAAAGGATCATGGCTGCCGGGTCTCTGCAGCTCCTTGCAGTCATAACTGGTCAGTAGCACGGTCATGCTCCTCCGTCCAGCTGATGATATAACAGGGTGCAGAGCACAGACGGACCCACACGGACTGAACCCTTTCCTTATCGCAAAAGATCCAGATCAAATCATGACGGCAGGCGCAGGTGCGATGCTGTCGTCGATCTTT
This sequence comes from Arthromyces matolae, assembly GCA_018855395.1. Lineage (NCBI taxonomy): Eukaryota > Fungi > Basidiomycota > Agaricomycetes > Agaricales > Lyophyllaceae > Arthromyces > Arthromyces matolae. The sequence goes on from JABAJW010017999.1 coordinate 901, forward strand.
ATCCTCTTTTGATTTTTTTCATTTCTTTCGCTTCGGAACGATGCAGGGGCGATGACAAGTTGTTTTAAGTTTTTCTTTGTGTTTTCCTTCTATATCCAAAGACCCTCTGGAAACGTGCAATGTGATGATGAGAGTTTTTGTTCTAACACACCCGTCAGATGTTCAATGTGACGAGGGATTCTGCCCCGGCCTCCCCCTTGGCTCATCATGCGCCAAACGCACGAGAGCATTCAGAGGTGGCAAGATCCGATCTTGATTTTTTTAACATATTAATTCACAATGTCGCGCGCGGGCGGATATTGGCTGAGTTGAACTCAGTGGCGCCGCGGCCAGTCGATTGTCGTGAAAGAACTTGGAAAGTTCCTGCCAAATGAGGCATATGCATTTGAACAACACAGACACAGATACTGGTCTCCCTACACCCTTTGCCCTATAGTTACCTGGGATTGGACATGGCATCAGCTGTCCCCTTACCGTTGTATGCCCCATACTGTCCGTAAGATGATTGAAGCGCACGGCCCGTCAACCATACTGATCATATTCCTTGAACAGGTGACAAAGTCAGTGTGTTCACTGATCGTACCTCAGGCATTCAATGATTCAAGTGGAGGACCTGGAGATCTACAAATGATGGCGTATGTGCATCCATACTGTACGACCACTGCGAAGGGTTCGGATGACTTGTTAGCAACTGTCGCTGTATCTCCAACAAGCAATGGTCTCGCGAGCTGAGCAACAATCAATCCAATTTCCCCTCGAGCAACCATTGCAAGTGCAATCAATGTTGCGGAGCTCTCACGCGACATACTGATCATGACTGGTTCATCCGCTTTTCCATCTGGTTTGGTATCTCCAGAGGGGCTATGGAGAGATGCCGGACGTCGGTCTTTACGCTTCAGCCCACACCATCCATAACCCAGATCACGATCGGGCCAGATTAAAATCCAAACGCCCACCACAGCTTTGGCGAATATCATGAGAGTTGCGTAGATGATTCCATGCCAAATAACGCGCCTAGATCCATCGACCAGAAAGAGGGAACGAACTGGTAGTGCGGCTCCGATTGAGCCAAAGAAGACAGGAGAAAAAAAACGGTGCAAAACCGGATAGATGTATACTGCGAACGTAGATGCAGGTTTTTGAAACTTGTCGATAGGATTTGGGGACGGTTTCATGTTTTCATCACGAGCGCCCTGGTTTGGCGGAAAAACATGCTGAAGCAATGCACCTGCTAGGTATGCACCGAATAGCTCGGATGTACCAGCATACTGAGCTCCTGCGACAAAACCGGACAACACGGCTACCATGATGAATAACATTACTTTTGTGGTGTAAAGCACATTCTTCAAAGTCACCGGAAAGAGCAAAAGCCCTTTGCGCATCAAAAACGCCGCAAAGGCTGTCCCGAACCCGAATGCTAACGAAACTAAGACAGGGCGCGCGATGGTATACCACTTGAGCTGAGATGATTTAGATCCATTGGATGGTAATGCTGGCACTATTGCAGCAAATATGAGGCCAGTAACGTCGTCTAGCAATGCCGCACTAAGGAGTATGACACCCGTCTTTGTCTGTCTCAATTCCGGACGCAACAATCCAAGTGTCGTACCAAGTGATGTGGAACATAGAGCCGCACCACATCCGAATGATTGGAGCATCGTGAAGCCGAAACCATAGGAGAGTACTACGAGGGATATGATCACTGGGAACGCGACCCCCGAAAGTGCAATCGTGAGCGAGAGAACAAAATTGGAGAACAGAAGCGCAATATTGGTGGAAAGACCAGCTTCAAAGACAAGGAGTATCAATCCAACATATCCAAGGATTACAAACGTATTTTGAACGTCGCCAGGTAGTATATTGGCTACTTCTGGGCCAAATATCACGCCAACGGCGAGAGATCCGACAAGGCCAGCATTTACGAGGACAGCAAAACAATCATCAGCAACGTTCAAGAGGTATACGAACGAGGATGTGGCGAGGATAACAGGGGTATCGGGGACTGTGTAGTCGAAACTAGTTTGTGAACTCATTCAAGTTTAATGATGACTCGAGGTTGCCGGGGCGGGCCGGTCTTTTGAAGGGGTTTTTGATCATTTTGATGGAATGACGTCGAGATTCGTTGGCGGTGCTGATGGCGCAACTTTAGCGCCCCTGACAGTGATTCTTCAAGTCCATGTGTCTGCAGTAAGCTATGCCCGATTGGACGTAGTACACGTTGAAAGATATTTGAAATCTTTGCGTGCCATAAAGTTGGCAAGTTTTGAAGGGAGGGACGAAATGGCGCTGCATGTATGGCCCGCTTGTAAAATAAGTGACAAAAACGGAGAATCTGCGAAATAACCGCGCAACAGGCCCAAAATGTGGGTCCAGAGTTCAAACTGACCCTGCATAACCCGCTCAGCCGGAAAGAAAAAAAAGTACACAAACAAAGATGCCGGACATAGCGGATCGCTGTTTAACGGTGAAGGCCGAGTCGCTAAAACTTTATTTTCGGTTTTCCATTGTTGATCCATGCCCACACGCTCACAAGAGTCATGAGAAGGGCGCTTTTTTTCCTTGAGAGGCCCTGATCAGATGAGCTTTCCATGAGACCACTCATGGGGTATGTGTCAAGTTTCTAATCTGCAGGTGTGTATCCTTTCTGTATCAGTTGATCGTACTAGATTTGCCAAGGTGGAATTGGCTAACGCCGTGACCTTGGGGCCTATCCCCGTCAGAATATTAATATATCCTCAGAAAAACGCCTTTCGGTCATATCTTTATGGAAATCTCCAGCGGTGCCACAATACAAATTTAAAAGTAAAAGGTACTATTCTGTTTTGAGACATCTGTGCCTTGTTATGGATAGAATTTAGTATCATAAAAGCGACCAGACTCGTGCCGAGAGCACCTTTCCTGATGTCCCTCTGTTTATTCTGCCTTTTAACTGTGCTCTGGCACTGACAGTCCTTACGCCCTGTTTATGGACCCTCGCAAACTCAGTATTGGTGGCGAGTCTCCCTCTCGAGGTTCTGGACGTCATGAGACCACACCATCAAGTTCGAACATTATTACCCCTAGTTTTTCCCCTCAGCCTTCTTTGCCCTCCATACGCCAGCTACATCCATACCTTCCTCCCTCTGGATTATCGCAGCATCTACCGCAACCAGGCGAAGGTTCGGGCGCGATGCCGATGTATCCTCCACATCTGGTTTCTCAACCTGGTCCATCAAGTCAGACAGTCTTAGGACCTCGCAGGAGCTCTGAGATGTTTTCTATGGAATCTGAGCCTGAGGTTGGAGAAGAATCGCCTGAACCCCCCAAGAAGAAAAGGCGTCGACAAGCTCTCAGCTGCACTGGTGAGTAATAGTGCTCTCGGGCATCATGATCTCGACCTTCCTTCGGTCCGCTTTATCTATCTGTTGCTGATGTATCTAATTCGTACTACCTATAGAATGCAAAAGACGAAAGATTAAGTGCGACAGGTTGGTCGTATTCGCTACTGTTGGCACTTTCGAATTGGACATCTGACCTACTCGGTTGTTCAGACAGCAACCGTGCACCCCTTGCACTCGCCGAGGAGAGCAATCAAGATGTCAGTGGCATATCGTGGAGCCCGTGTGCGCAAACTTCATTTACCTTTGACTTTTTGACGTATTAACATGCTTGTGTGTTTTCCTTTTAGTGAAAAGTACGTCACGCGCGCAGAATTTGACGACCTCAAAGCTCGTTACGATGAGCTGTTTGAGCAAGTACAACGGCTACAGGCGGCCACACCAGTCCCTTCATACTATCATATGGGTATAACGCCAGGAGGACTTCCAGGGACCTCTAGCGAGGCTGTGCCCCCGATTGTCCCACTTGGGTATCAGCCCATGATCCCTCCATCACAGTCTTACAATCTCAGCACTCCATCCCAGGGTCACCAGCGCTTCATCAAACCTGAGGATACCCAAACACAATCTCGCCACCATCAAGGTGCGACTACCTCGACGTCTGCACTAACCCGATCGCCCACATCTCTAAGACCGCCTCCGGTTGATAAGTCCCCGACATCAACGGTAGCAAAGGCGTCTCCATATTCTCTTGCCTCTATTACAACCCCGTTCAAACCAGACTCGCAGTCAAAAAACTGCCACGCGCAGACGCTCGTGCTGGGGCAGCGTCTGCGTCACAGGGTCCAGTGCCTCGACAACCCAGCGACTCAAACCCACCACCTGCTGCAGGGACATCTCCGGAAGCGCACCTCCAGCCATCGCGGAGGCTTTTAGATTCACCGTTTCATTCGACCGCGCTATCACGAGACGACGAAAGAGAGACATTAGCTCACTTCCCTCGTAACCGCTGATCACTGCCTCCCTGGCATGCCTCTGACTATCGGTCAGATGGACATTTCGGCATGATATCCGACCACATTACTTCTTCCCTCGTAATCGTTCAACCATCTCCATCGTTCTTTACCTCAACTGTACATATTTGCACCGAAATTTTACCTGTTAACGTTGTAAGATTGCTTCTCTTATTTATTCGTTCTTGCTAATTGGTCAGATACGCGTTAATCTATTCTAGCCAACCTATCTTTTCTCGCGTCGTTCTTTTGTGTCGCTAATGTTGAAGAGCATTTCGCGTCTTCTGTACGTAGTTCAACCCGGGTCTCTCATCATCTACTATACCTTTTCACTTCGGGTCAACCAAACTATAACTATGATACTAGTACGTTCATGTATTTACCACTCTCATTCGTTTTTTTTTGACACGTCCTCACAGTCTAGCCCCATAATTTACTACTAATCTCAGTTCGCCAATGGAATGAGTATTCCTTTGCGTCATTTCTGGAATAAAGTGGATCATATCGCCAGTTTGGCTCGGACTTGACATCAGTTCAGATCGGCGCCTCTTCGTTGACAGCGGGTGTGCAATCCCCCGCAATACCGGTGAAAAGCATTGTTATATCCGCATCTGTCACCAAGAAATGGAGAATCCAATTCGCATTCTCCATTGATCCGGATAAGCATTCAAATTCAAAAGTTTCCCCAGTCAATACGTAGAACTTTCTCGGTTTGTTAAGTGTCGTACGCCAAGAATCATAAGATGATGGTAGAATCGCTCCTGTCCAAGTTCTGTCAAACCTCGGATTAAAAGAATAAGAATTGGACAGATGATCACAACATGACTAGGACTGCTTCCCTTCGGCTGATGCTCTGACTTTTGCTGGGATTCGAACCTGCAATTGCGCACCATATGTACAGTAAACTCTAAACCTGATTTCACAAAATGAGAATTTGCCTCAGCTGATTGAATTTGGAACACACGAACTGGTATATTTACCAAAGGCCCTACAGTCATATAGCCATACTTTGTACCTACATATATAGAACTAGTTACGCTGTCGCGGAAATTGATCGACTACCTTCGCCCGTCAGCTCCTGTCCATTCTCCTTTTCGGCGCACTCGATGAGGAGATCCATGAGCAGGGAACAATCGTTCACGGCACAAAGCCACGACTCGTCTTTTATTTCTGCCTGTGGACTACCCTTCTGGACGGCTAAGCCCCATCCATGGAGAGCGGCAACAAGAAGAATTAGGATATTTCCTGTGGAGTTACGAAGTGATGTCCAATGTTTATGATCCTGGTCGGTCAATGGCTCTGCTTTAGCCGGATACGAATCCTCGTGAGGTTTCTCCGGCGGCGTCCTCCAGTCCCACCTCGGTTGAACATCTTCCCACCACACCGACCATCTCTTTGAGAAGTCTACTGTGTTCCTAACAAACACCTCTGCGCCACATCTTCCTGTACCACCACGGATCCATAATGTTATTTCTGGAGGCCGCTTCTCCGTAAAAATAGGACATGAACGCCGGATGTAATCAGTAGAAAAATTGCCAAGTGCCTCGCGCCTTATCAGCTTCCGTAGCAAATCTCTAAAAAGCGGACCAAGGTCGTATTTCACCATCGGCACCAACGATTTACGGAGGTAGCACGCAGAACGAGGGATGCTTTCCAGGAGATCAAAATAGTGCCTCCTGCATTCTTCGTCCTGAAAAATCTTTTCGAGGGTCTTTTCAGCCTTTTTCGCAGAATTGGACACGTCCCGTACTCTGACGGATCGAGAGCGAGAATTAAGACGATCCCCATCTGAAGTGCTACTGTCCTGCGTTGTTGGTAAATCCTGTGAACTGGAGCTTGTGGCGGGATAAGTACTGAAGGGAAGAATTGGCGTCGAATTCGGTAAGGTGGGAGATGGAATGGGTGTGCGCAGCATGGAGACGTTACTGGAGATAACAAAGTCATTTCCTTGGTGGTCCTGGCTCTTGTCATGAAACGCGTGGATGAATGGGGGGTTATAAAGCCAAATCGAGAGCGACGTTCGATCGTGGATGGCTGCGCAGCCAAAGCTTGTCCTCCTGGAGAACTGGAGGACGAAGCTTGAGCCCCATTTCCAATGGACATGTCATTTGTAGTTGTGGTTTCATTTGTAACGCCCCCGTCGCTACCGTGATTCGTCCTTGGTTTCTTGAAGTGCCGATAGGCCACTGGAGGACTCTTGCGCTTCACACCAGCGCTTTGAATCTCTGTGGACGGATGTGTATTGGTGACCCATGCCTCTATAAACATCATCAATATCGATGAATTCCAGTTACAGATCATCGACAAGGGTACCTAGCGTTTTTGCGCCGAGTTTGCTTATCCATTTTTGCGCAGAATGACGGAATATATCGGTTTGAGATTTCGGAAACATGATCGGTGTCTCTGGGGCGCCATCGCATATGTTTGACATCCTGACAACATTTGCCTTCACTAAGCGGCGCGGAAGATACATATAGGGGTGAAAGCTCACATGACAGCGCCGATTTCGTTGTCGTTGCAGCCACCAGCAACGCACAGTATTTTGAGGTTGGTCACTGCTTCCAATGCTGTGATGATTGGCCGAAGGATATTGTCGACGGTCCTTAGAGTTCCATTACTACATTAATGTGTTCAGGAATGAAAGGAAATATGCGATAAAGTAACACGTACTCGCCGTGAAGGCTCATCATCTTATCTTTAAAGAGCTCCCGAAGCTGGCTTTCGTAGTATGGGAGTAACATAGCGTGATTGGCAGACATCGCGTCCTGTTCTACCTGGTGCTGATGTGCCTCTGGGAGACTGCATAGAATCTGGAACGCGGTCTCTCGATAAAACCTATCTGGGATGTGATAAAACTCCTCGTCACTTGAGTCCGGCGCTGTCGTCCCCAATTCCGACCATTTTTCCAACACCTTGGACTCAAATAGATTTTTTGAGTATTGCACGAAGTAATCGAGAGTCGAGAACAATCGAGGCGCGTCTGAATTGGGAGGGTCCTCCGTTGAGGCGTCGATAGACGGATGATAGACGTTGAATGGGTCGAACATGGTGCGAAAGATTTGTGTAGAATCAACATTCTACTTAGGGGTTTCTCAAGGTGGTAACGTAAGCATTGCAAAGATCAAGGAAAATAAGATCACGCGCAGGTTCGAATATGAAGCAGTTGGAAAGTTCAATTGCAAAGCAGCCGTTTGAACAGCCCTTGGGCGCTGAGCTGCGACACTAGCAACCAAGTTCAGGTGTCCATTCCTGGTCAAGTGAACTTGACTGTAAATGGCCATGGCCGTGGATATGAATGGCTTTGCGGACGATGTAATATCATGAGCTGACGGTCAAAAAGCTAGAAGACTGTTGTTGCGTGAGCCAGCGTCAACGCGTTCAAACCCCGATTTAGTATCCAACCATCATGATCATGATGCGTCCTTCAAACAATTAACGCGTTGAATTGCGCCCCCTCGCCCTAATTATGAGTATCAAACTTTTGACTGACCAGATCTGATTTGGTTCTACTTATAAGTTTTCTGGTCGCACAGACGACCAATTAAATGATAAAAGAAGTCAGTATGTAGATTAGCAAAACTCCTCAAGTTGGGTGTACATCGAGTACATATTTCTGTGGACAATAAGTATCTAAGTTTTCTTTGAAATTTCCGGCAATTTCTCGACAACGTCAAGTACCTGATTCCAGACTCGGATCTTCTTCCATGGACTTGATGATGCGATCCATGAGCATAGAACACTCCTCCACAGCCCAAATCCATGACTGATCTTCAATCTCTTTACGCTCATCGGACATCGTCTCCTGGACCTTTAGTAGGGCTGTGCCCCAACCATGCAGGCTGGCAACAAGGTTGTTCAAAACATTTCCACTAGAATGACAAAGGTCTTCCCAGCGTTGAATATCATCGATTTGAGTTGAATCCGCCGTGCCATGTCCACCGACGATATTCGTATCTTGCAACCTCCAGTTCCACTTTGGTTGAATCTCTCTCCACCATACCCACCACCTCTGGGCAAAGTCAACGATATCGACAACAATCACTTCTTTCCCCCATCTTCCTCTACCATTTTGCAACCATGTAGAGATTTCTTTTGGTCGGTTGTACACAAATACCGTTCGCGTATGGAACTCTGTCGAAAACTCGCAAAGCACTTCTCGCGTGACCAACTTTGACAACAGCTTTCGAAAGGGGGCTCCGAGATTATTCTTGAACATGGGCGCCAATGAGTTACGCAGGCAGTGTGCCGAAAGGGGAATTTTTTGCATGAGATGAGAATAGTATTTTTGGTACTCCTCAGTTTTAAAGGCACACTGATTGCATTGAAATTTTCAAATATTCAACGACCAAAAAAAAATGTGCATGCATCATCCTCATGGATGTTGATTGGAAACGTTGACTCACTATGATGTGTCGGCAATCAGGAATAAAACAAAATTTATTGAGTCGGCCGAAAGCTCTCAACAAGTAAAATCCAAACCACCATCGTCTCGTCGCGTTCAAGGTGAGCTGCGATTTCGTATTTTAATTGGCAGTTGCATGCGGTTGCGAAGCAGATGGACGGCGGCGGAATCAGCGGCTTCTGAAGGGGGCTTGTGACCACATTTCCATTCGGCAGGTGGTAGGTCTTATAACTGTCTGGCCTCTGCAATCGCCACTCTATCACTCAATTTCCCCGCCGCAACAAGCTAATCTTGGCTAACAGCGACGATGTGGACAGCTCAGGCTCGAACTCTCTCAGGTCGCATCGTTGGCAGGTCCTGGAGACCATCTTACACGACGACTCGTGCCTTTTCTGGTAGTCTTTGCCGGATGCGTGAGTCCTTTTCGGAATTCGGTTCCCAGTCCTTGCTCACTCTCATCGACGCTGCAGAAATGGCTCAGAAAATCGTTGTGACGAATCCCATTGTGGAACTTGATGGAGACGAGATGACCCGAATCATCTGGAAGAAGATCAGGGAAGAGGTATGCGTTCTATAGACTTGTATTTCGTCTTTCTCATCGTTACTTCCCAGCTTATCTTGCCTTATCTTCAAGTCGACATCAAGTATTTCGATCTTGGTCTCGAGTATAGGGACAAGGTGTGCTTCATAGACAAAAGTCTCGAAATACATTGTGCTCATCCATCCTAGACAAACGACAAAGTCACCGTCGAGGCCGCCAACGCTATTCTCGAGCACAGTGTCGGCATCAAATGTGCCACCATTACACCCGACGAAGCACGAGTGGAGGAGTTCCATCTCAAAGAGATGTGGAAGAGTCCCAACGGCACTGTCAGTCTTCATTACGTTGTAATCCGTCTCATCCCGAACTCATCGCCATTCTAGATCCGAAACATCCTTGGAGGCACGGTCTTCCGTGAACCCATCATCCTTGAAAGGATACCCAAGCCCATTCCTGGTTGGGTGAAACCCATCGTCATTGGCCGCCATGCATTCGGAGACCAATACCGCTCAACCGACTTCGTCGCTCCTGGTCCCGGGAAGCTCCAGCTCGTGTATACCCCGAAGGACGGGTCTGCACCTACAACGTTGGAGGTGTATGATTTCAAGGGCAAAGGTGTCGCCATGAGCATGTATAACACTGATGAAGTGCGTTCACTTTCCGAAACCTCCTTGTATCGTGTTCTCATGCAACTCTTCCAAATCAGTCTATCACAGGATTCGCCCATTCCTCTTTCAAAATGGCAATCGCAAAGAAAATGCCTCTGTTCATGTCTACCAAGAACACCATCCTGAAGAAGTACGACGGTCGCTTCAAAGACATCTTCCAGGAGATCTACGAATCGACATACAAGGCTGAATTTGAAGCGCTCGGAATCTACTACGAGCATCGCCTCATCGACGACATGGTCGCTCAAGCTATCAAATCTTCAGGAGGCTTTGTCTGGGCGTGCAAGAACTACGATGGTGATGTGCAAAGCGACATTCTCGCTCAAGGTTTCGGAAGTCTAGGAATGATGACTTCTGAACTCATTACCCCCGATGGACGTGTCATTGAAAGCGAAGCTGCGCACGGTGAGCTAGCTATTCACCCTCCTCTCTACTCTCTACACGTCACTCATCTTTCTCACAGGCACCGTGACGAGGCATTATCGCGAATGGCAAAAGGGCAAAGAGACTTCCACCAACCCCGTCGCCTCCATCTTCGCCTGGACTCGAGGACTTCTCCACCGCGCCAAGCTCGATGGCAACAACGACCTTCGCCAGTGGTGCCAGGACCTCGAGAGCGCGTGTATTGAGGTTATTGACAAGGACGGTATCATGACCAAGGATTTGGCTCTTGCTATCCATGGAAAAGATATGAAGAGGGAGCATTGGGTCGTTACCAACGTGTATATGGATCATGTCAAGGTATGAAACTTCTCATAAATCAGCGTTGTGATATAACAACTCAACGTCTTTCCAGGCCAAGTTGGACGAGAAGATCTCCGCGAGGTCGAAGGCGTAGTCGAGCTATCAGGGCTTCATTACTGAGGAAACCAATCTATTGGAGGACACTGCTATGTATGTAAGATCTATACGGGACTTTAACCATACCTCGGAGTACGGATATCAATCATATGGAGACAGCCCCTTATACTACTCGTTCACGATTAGGTTCTACTGGTCCTCGATCGCAGAGCAAAATCCATCTTCCATTTCCTCCTCATATTCCCTACAGGGTAACGACCATGCCACTCGAAATTGCGGCATGATGTACAATGAATCATTGCCATCTCTCTCTATAGGTTACAGAATGCCTTTGGAGGTCGTTCACAACATCCCATCAAGGTGCTCCTGCGTTTCAAAAGTTGTACCATGTGGACATTCGCCTTCGGAGTTTTGTTAAATAATATCGGAATGGTTAGTGCCAATGTTCAAACGAGCTTCCTCGCCGGAAGATGCATATCCTGCACCTGAGAGCTCGTCTCCGGTTTGGTTGAGGGTGTCTGGTCTTCTGCCACGTCACTGTCTGGCGTGGCAACGCCATTTATACGTGTACGTTCCGATGGTAGGATAGATATTTCAGCAATCTCGCAGTGAAATGGGACATGGCGTTCTGCTAATGTCTTCTGCTTCCGTCGTACCGCCTGTGCGGTTCTTATGATGATCAGATTGAAAGAGATACCAGCGATTCCAACTTCCTACGAGTTCAAACAGAAGATTCTCAGTATTTAGGAGATCAACCTCACTGATGGACTTACTGCGCTGGAAACGATGTAGAGAGAGTTATGTTTCGCGGTGAACGTTACAAACGTCACGAAAGCAGCGACCGTGTACAGCAATCCAGACTCGATCACGACGTAGGTTACGTCCTTCATGATGTTGAGACTGGAAGAATCTGTACTCCGGTACGCGAACTGATCATGGCGACGAGCTGCTTTCCATATTGGCCAAACAAGAAGGGCTGCGGTTGATCCAATGAAAATGAGGGGTGATATGGATTCCAAAAAAAGTTGATTCGCGTACTGGTAGTGATGACGTTCAGAGAAATGGTCGAAGCCCAAAATGCGACACCATAGGGATGGAATCCTGTCGCAGTGATGAGTGCACTCGTAGTAGATGTGCACTCAAAATACATGAGTAAGGCAGCGCAGACAGTGCCACCGAGCCACAACAGACATGAAGGAGCGACTATAATCCATCTTCTTCCATAAACGACCCAGCAACGATAGATCTGTGCTGTCTCTTCAGTTCCCAATCTCGCTGTGGAAGTAAATCAACTTACGAGTAGACCATCTCCGGTCGTCGTCTGAGAAAGCAAGACGATGGACTGAGGTTGAGTTACTTATCAGTAGTTCTGATTTCATACGGTTCGACGTTACTTACCTTTAATACCTCTGCCCAATTTGTCAAGTCTAAAAATGTTGCTTCTCCTTCGCCAGGAGGGGACAAGACGTAGGCTCTCCAGACAACGTAGACACTCGTCACACTTCCCAGCACGATATTGATGAACATGAAGACCGCTACGATAGCCATAGCCTTGTGAATTTCCCCGATTCTTTTCCACCTGGTTTCAGTGTAGAAAAGCGCGTGTAGAGTCTCCACAAAGGTCATGAGATAGATGCCCAAAATGATGCTTTCGACATAGAGCGCAGCCAATCTGCTTTCACCCACGGGGAAGGAGCTGGAGGTCATTGGGAAATATGTCGGCCACCACAGGCCTTATAACTAGGAGTCGATATCTGTCAGAAATTCCTTGACACAGAGTGGCAGAATGAAATGGGCTACGGGAACCAGGAGCATAAATATTGAATTGGCCTTGAATGTCAGAACATATTGATCATCAACTTTAGACGCTATCGCCAGTAAGTACCTGTAAGTACTAGTGTAGTCGCAAAGTACCGCAACTCCATGTGTCGGCGACGTCGTAAGTGGCATGAATCGTAAACTGCGTAATCTTTGATCAGCAGATTCTGAAAACTGGAATGCCTCACGACATCGCGAATCGGAGTACCTGATAAAACGAGATTGAGTAAAAACGGGGATTTCATCATCCCATATATATACAGTCGTTTGAAAGGAGACAAGAGGATCAGTCCAGAATGATCAAAAAGGTAGAAGGTCGAACGAGATGGAAGATGGAGATGCCTCGCTAGATCACTTCCGAGTCATGCAGATCAGTCTCTCGCCAGATGTGCTTCGCTGCCTTGACAAGCAATTCGAGCTTCTTTTGCTGGTCCTGATATCATCATTACTTAGATCTTCGTGAGGGCAGTTAGATCAGAAACCCTACGAACCTCTTCTGTGATTGGATTGCCATGCCACTCAGATGCGAAACCACACTGAGTACTGATACACAACCTTGAGGATAGCATTTTCATCATCAATTTGTGGCTTGTTTGATCAAAAATATTATACGCACTGGTTCAATGCCTCTTCCCTTGTCCGGTCTTTACTTCCTTCGCAAATAGCTTTAACGGCCTGGTTTACCTGAGCTTCGAGCTGTTCTACAGTTTCGAGCTATACCTTGCATAAGGATTTATGTACCTGGTAAAAGTTGAGGCTTACCTCGGCCTTTTTGGTAGTAACGAGCCCGAGAACAGCCACCTTGTTTCGAGGAAGATGCTTCAATGGCGTAAAATCTCCGACGCGAGTAACGTCATCGTATTCGAGCTAGATAACGAGCCAGAGCAGTGTTAAGTGAGATCAGCAACCATATTGTCAATTTGACGAACGTAAAATACGTCGACATCGAGTTCGTTGAACATCTTCTGAGCAACTCGGGCATAACTGCCTTCAGCAAAATGTTTGCCCTATTCAACAAGTTTGACAACGGTTAATCGGCTTAAGTTGGAGACAAGCTGACTCGGAAATTCCCTCTGCACATGTGAACGCCAATGGTAAGGTCGTCAGGTCGGTCAGCCGTATACATATTCGTTGCGCGTATATATGAATCGAGGAGAACTTCCGGGTCTTGGCCTGCTTTCTCCATGCTTGCAATCATGCCTTCATCGCAGAGGAAGCAGAAACTTGGATTGTCGATTTGTATGTTGCCTGATATCGTGATGAGTAAAACGTTAGTAATAGAGCATGAGGTGTAACTGACGACATCCAAGGTCATACAGTTCCATGATTTCGGCGCGGTAGGCAATCGCCAAATCTCGAAAATACTCGTCTACGTGCCGTAAAACATCAACTTTCTATTCAACCCACGGGGAGAATAACTAGCTTCTTACCGTCATTATTGTAGACGGTTTTGTCGTAAGTCATATTCGATCCGTGGCGTTGATGAATCCAAGACGTTGCACACATTGTGACTTTAATGTGTTTGACATCCTAAAAAGGTTAATGCGCCAATGCAGTTATTCCAGGGGGGATACAAAGTACCCTGGGCTGTACGAGACCCTTCAAAAACTTGAAGTCCTCCACACGAAAAGATTCCGTTCTTTTAATTTTACCCTGTCAGAAGTCAATCACTTACATGACTATGGGTTGGAAATTTATACTGCTAACATTACAATAGAAAGACGGATAGGTCGTTAGACCTTGAGCACGAGCAACAGAGACACTGGATGCATAGGGCTGAAACAAGATCAGCCATACCAAATTGTGATCCAGGAGGAACTGACCAAAAACTCGTCAATTGGTCCTGCGATAACATTGCAATGAGGATAGCAGTAAGGACAACAAGAGGTTCAACATACTGAGCATCGCTTTCACCCCCTCCAACTTGTCGAAGATGCCATCATGGAAAACGTTTCTGACTCGTCTTCAATCTAGATTGAATATGAGCCTACAGAATAGCTTACCTTCTGAATTCGCCATCCGTAATTGACCTGATCCCAATAGCCCGCTGGACATTCACTATAGCCTTGATCGCATCTTCCTCTGCCTTGTGCAAATCTTCGACGTTTATCTCGTTCTTTTCGGACAGAATTCGTCTTTGATGTAGTTCATTGGGTCGTAAGAAAGATCCGATATGCTCAGCACGAAATGGGGGCTGAGTATGGATTTCCCGTTTATTTACCATGGTGCGATTGATAAGGAAGATGGCTGTGAGGTATGTTTAATAAGCTTGGGAGCTTTGAGCCCTTGGGGATTGGTGGTCTTTAAGGGGCGAAGTCCGAAGAACCCAGACCGCTGGCAGATGACCTCATATTTATCAAGGACCTGCATGGTAATGATGAAGAGCGGAGAATAAGCTTTGTAGGTCTCATAAGAGGATATTTTCCTCTCACTGTATGCATCCGGAATACAGACTGAGAGTCGAATGCATGCAAACATGAACAAGAGACAGAAATCGAACCCGCGGCTTTGCATGCGGCTTATCACCGATCAATTAATTGTTGATGTTTACCAAAATTTCATTTACTCCTGCTCAGTACCTTTCCCTCATGTTTTCTCGTTGGATCGTGGCCCACTCTTTCCGCTCTGATAACTCAATACTTCCGTTTACGGATGCTATATAGGACATGATGACCGTCACATTCGGTAGTTGACTGATCATTTAAAGACTCAGGCAGAGTTATTCAGCAACTGCCAGTGATAGGTAGTAGCTTATTCCGATTGTCATTAGGCGCCCCTTAGCTGACAATTTTAAGACAAGAAGTTTGACCGAGGGCCGACAAATAGTGGGCTCTACGGTTGAGTAAATTTTAGATCTTCTGGGCTATATAATCAACTTCAAAAGCAATTAATATTTTCAAGGCCATGGCATCTCCGCCCTTTACCGTCATCCAAGGCCGGATTGTAGGTTTCTATGTTGAAAGTATCATCCTCGGCATCTACCTAGTGACTCTTTTCAATACTATACGATCACTGACCTACACGGGCACTCGGTGGAAACGATCGCCTGAAATCAATCGTCCTCTGCTTATTGTTGCTCTTCTCATGGCTGTAAATGTGACTCTTGGGAGTGCACTATCGTTCTGTATTGTCTGGCGGGCCTTTGTTCTTGAGCCACAACACGTTGACTATATCCTTGGAGATCTCACAAACTGGGCTTTTGTCTTGAAGGTAATATCAACCCTCTTCGTGTTTGTAATTGGAAGATCTATATTCGTTTAATATGCTAGTCCGCAACATTGTTAGCGCAAACTGTCATTGGAGATGCAATTCTGGTGTGATTGCCTTGAGCTTTTCCCCACACATAGCTAATATCCTCTCAGATCTACCGATGCTGGGTCGTTTACCATCGGTCCTGGCTCCCCGTTTCCTTGTCACTCATCCTCTGGACCGGCTCAGTGGCTTGCGCTATATTCTTGATTTATTACCAGGCCAGCCATACTACCCACGCTCTGATTAGTGCCGATAAGCTTTTGCCCTTTGGGATTGCATTCTGGGCTTTGACAGTCGCTATCAATATCATAACAACTAGTCTGTCTTTCCATAACTTTTGAATGCGTTCGTACTGAGTCTTCGATAGCTTTGTTGGTATTGCCAATTCGCAAGGCGGCTCTTCGCCACGACCAATTGGCTTACCATAGCGACAATCCCGAAACTCCAGCCAACACGATGAAGGATGTCATGCATGTTATCATTGAATCCGGTTTCATGTATACGGTTGCAGCTTTCTTGACTTTCGTGACGTACGCCACCAAACATAATTCGCTATATATCACATCTGACGCGGTGCGCACTTTTCCATGTACTTCGTCGTTGTTGCTGTATTTAATCCTCTATGCCCAAAGGAAGTAGGCATCGCAGGCATAGCTTTCAACTTGATCATCATTCGTACAGATAAAGTCAAACGAGCGAAAGCACAACCATCCATTGGCGCAACTCTGCGGCTTCGTGCAAGACCCGATCCCGTGCAGAGCTCTATGTCATTCGCTCTTACTCGCACTCGAGCCGACACCATAGACGTCCCAGGTACGAAGCCCTTTAATGCGGCGGAAATAAAAATCATACATGAACACGTACATCTACGACATTCTGTCGTATGATTCTTACATTATCAAAGTTCAGGAGTAT
>JABAJW010018000.1:0-22224 GCA_018855395.1 Arthromyces matolae
AGTGCAGGGCCCGCACTTCCAAGTTGGCTCATCAAGTCCACATTGGAGCAAACCCATGCCGTTTTTGGTGAGGACCTCGAAAGGCAAAGGGTGCGCAACCTTTGCTTTTCGAGGCTTGATCATTGCGGCGTGACGTGCTCCCTGTGGTTTGGTGGTGGTCAAGCTGCGCTCTGACTTGTTGGCATCCACGAATCTGTGTCTCATCATACGACCCACATCTTTTTATATGCGTCTTCTTCCCCTGCAACTTGGAGTATCTTTATCCTGCCTCGTGTATCCTGGACTCTGGAATCGCCTTATGTATCAAAACTTGATTTGTATCTGTTTCATTGTATCTCTACCTCATTTTAGACTTGTATTTCATCTCGAAGATGTATGTATCCTGGACTCGGGAATCGCCTTATGTATCAGAACTTGATTTGTATCTTCTTCATTGTCTCTCTACCTAGATGTAGATGTACCTGCAGAATAAAATTCATATATCATTCCAATTTCCAACGTTCCATCTATCTCGTGTGTGATCGATATCATTCATCATCGGCTGTAACAATTGGCACTTGCAGTTCTTGCATAATTATGGTATGCTATTCTCATATGACGTATCTACTACTTACGACCAGGTAAAAGACAATTATACCAATTTGATTACTCTTAAGCTTCGTACCGATCACATAACACCCAAGCTTGCCTTCAATTCTGATGCCAAATCATCCATACCATCGTCCTCCGGCTTCATATGCTTCGCTTCTTGCAAGCACCGCACACAACTACACTCTCCGAAGCCCCAAGCCTGCAACTCCCTTCTGCGTTGCCGAACATCCAAATCAGGGTCCACGTACGTCACAAAAAGTTCTTCCCCAGCAACGATGGAACGTTTCGCAATCATGGTTATGCGTGAGAGAGCCGTGCGGCGATCGTTATGGCGTACAGAGACATTAGGGGTACAGGAGTGGTTCATATGAGAGTGGAGCGTGTACAAGCCTCCATGTGCCTCCAAATCTGCCAGAGAACGAAGTTAAAGCCAGGACATTATACGATCAGAGGAAGACCTACTGAGGCTCATTTTTCCTAACCCTCGCAGAAAACCTTCATAGTCGAAGAGCGCCTTTTCGACAGAGGGGCTTACAGGCCGTTTCAGAATCTTGGCTAGACATTTCACTTCAGCTGGATTTTTCGGTGACCGGAAGGCTTGCAGATATGTCGCGTGTGCCTTCTTCCAGGATTCGCGATCAGGCTCAGAGGAACCAGAACTATAATGTTTCATTAGATACGATAGGGGATAGAAAGGTAGACCTTACGCATTGAAGCTGTACTTGAACCTCTCCTCAAGCCCAAGTTCTGCAAAGCCGGCGACAATTTTCCAATCACGGTCTTCCTCCTCAACACTGCGCTGACCAGCAAGCAGAACACGAGAGGCACACTGCGTAAACGCGTGCAAAGCCATCCACTTTGTTTCCTTGATCAGTTTGAGGAGAGGAACACATGCAGGATTCTGGGCTGAGCACAAGAGCGGGTGGTGCTTCGCAGACCGTGATAGGCAAAGCCTGTTGCAGAAACGTATCGGGCAATGCGCTTGCGATGACGAGGCAGGACAGGGCTGGGTCAAAGGCGACGCCATGTCTAGAGGAGTCGAACAGAATCCACAAGCAGCTGAGGAAACTTGCAAGTCATATATTTCCCTGTTTCAAAGTGAATTACAACTATATACGTTGGCCTCGGTGGAAGTTCGTACCATTCAGGAGCGAGAATGAAGGGATCTTCTTTCCAGATTGTCTCTCCTTCCTCGATATCTTCCGTTGCCACAAGACCCTTTCCTTTGCGTTTGTCGTAAAATCTGACTTGCACCTTGCTTGACCAGTTGGATATATCCAGATTGGGAATCAGGCGCGATGTGGGGTAAACCAAATCACTGCCATTGGGACTGGGTGTATCAAGAATCAGCCCTTCATTCTGGAGGACTTTGCGGGTGCGCTTCTCGCTGACAATCCAGTCTGGGTAACTTGCTAGCAAGATGGCATGAGTTTTCAAGATTCCAAGGCTTGGGTATCTAGTCTTGAGAGCGACCAAAGCAGTCCTAAGATCTTCCTCCGAAGGCGACAGCTTTGGCTGAGTAGACATGTAGCGCAATGTGAAGAGATGAGTGATCTAAAGAAGGCTCACACTATAAACGCGTGTACAGAAATAAAATTATCGTACAAGAGGGTGATCGGAATGAACATTTTACTGATGGCTTTAGATCGACACAGAGACAAATAATAACCGAAGCTGTTGCCAAACATGAGCATACAAGACGAGAACGCGCACACTACTAAGCAAAGCAATTACGCGTCTCCTGGCGTTAACCATTACCATCCGACATGGCTCCTCTCTCAGTCCACATCAAGCACGCTGGAAAAATTCATGACCTCAATTTAAACACAGATCTACCTCCAATCGTCTTCAAAGATGCTATCTATCAGGTCACTGGCGTCCCAGTTGATCGCATGAAGGTCATGGTCAAAGGTGGCGTTCTCAAGGTTCAATTTGACTCTTTTTATCGCGACTTTTCGTCTCACTTAGTACCACAGGATGACGCATCATGGCAAAAAATTGGTCCAAAAGCGGGGCAGACCTTCATGGTTATTGGTGCTGCCGGAGAACTTCCAAAGCCACCAGAAAAACCAATCGTCTTCCTGGAAGGTATAGTGCATAAAGATTGGTATATGCATTTCTTTCTCACGAAACGCTATAGATATGGATGATACAGAACTAGCTGAAGCTGTAAAACATTCCATGTCTTTGGCCACACTACGCTA
The DNA here is from genome assembly GCA_018855395.1 of Arthromyces matolae. Classification (NCBI taxonomy): domain Eukaryota; kingdom Fungi; phylum Basidiomycota; class Agaricomycetes; order Agaricales; family Lyophyllaceae; genus Arthromyces; species Arthromyces matolae. Next base: position 2,796 of record JABAJW010018000.1, read on the forward strand.
ACCCTGTCATTCAGCTTGCCAAGCCAGTTGGCCTTCGCAAGTACGTTTATTATACCCTCTCGCTGTGATTTAGCTAATTCACGCTACTTCAGTCTTGGAAACACTTGCTACATGAATGCATCTGTACAGGCTCTACGCGCCATCCCAGAACTTCAAATTGCTCTTACTGCGTAAGTGGTTCGTCTTAGTCACTTACCGCGCTCATGCACAATAAACAGCCCTTCACTGCAATCTGCGACCCCTCTACCTGCTGCACTTCGGGATCTTTATGGTTCTATGTCGCGGACGTCCGACACTGTTACACCAATGTCTTTCCTATCGACCTTGCGCCAGGTTGGGTTTTCAACAATTATTGGAACATGCCATTGAGTTTCCTACAGGTCAACCCACAATTCGCGGAAATGGATCGCAGAGGTGCTATGTCTGGATATGCTCAACAAGGTACCCTATTATTATGACATCATCAATCCGTATTTGCTTATTCTCCTGGAGATGCGGAGGAATGCTTTGGACAAATCATCAATACTCTGCGAAATGTCCCTGGTCTCAATGACGACGGTTCTTCGTCTGGACTATCACCACAAGCCTCAACGGAGACCAAAAAGTTCGTAGAGCAGTACCTAATGGGAGAGATGCGCAGAGAGTGAGTTCGGTTAATGATATCATCTACTCCGCCGTATTTACAAACCTCGTCCTAGACTGACATGCGATGAAGCCCCAGAAGAACCCGCGTCGGTGACAACAGAAAACGTCCTCAAGATCGAGTGTAACATAAACGTCACCACAAACTTTATGCACACTGGCATCATGAACGCAAGTCATTTACAGTGCTACCTCTATCTTGTACATTCAATGACCCTCTAATAGTCTCTAGACCAAAAGGTCGAAAAACGCTCCCCCTCTCTCAACCGGGAGGCTATCTACAGTCAAAAGTCGCGCCTGACAAGGTTACCCAGTTACCTCGTCGTTCACATGGTCCGCTTTGCATGGCGCCAGGATATCCAAAAGAAGACTAAGATCATGGTAAGGCGGTCTGTGTCGTCGACTAAACACGACACTGACAATTTGTATAGCGCAAAGTCAAATTCCCTCTCGAGTTTGACGCTCTCGACCTTGCCACGGAAGATCTCAAGGCGAAGCTTCTCCCAGCTAGCCGAAAGCTGAAAGAGATTGAGAAGGAGCGCATGGAGCGACGCAAAGTGCGCAAAAGGACGAAGAACGCACCTTCCCACACCTCGTCTACCCCAGCACCTGTCGCCACTGTAGATGTAGACATGGGTGACGCGACGGGTGTTGTTACTGTTGACGCTCCAACAGAGGGCGAAGTCGAGAAGGGCAAGACCGTTGGTGTTGCTGGTGGCGAGCTAGAGGATGAACATGTGTATAGGGCAAGGGAAAAGGAGGAATTGGAGCCGCTCATCAGCGAGGATCTCAAGCGCGATCTTGGTGCCAGCATAGCTGGTCTTTACGACCTAGTTGGTACGTACACGAAAGCTATTACTTATGCTCTGGTCTTTGCGGAAAACTCACTCTCCTGTGTAGCAATCGTGACGCACAAAGGCCCTGCTGCTGACGCCGGTCATTACATGGGTTTCGTAAAAAAGAGTGTCTTTCATCCGGCCAAAGGTCCCCGAGGCGCAGAAGGCGGCGATGCGAGTTCTTCCCTCCCCTCAATGGAAATTGATGACGACGACGAGGATTGGTACAAATTCGACGATGACAAGGTTTCCCTATTCGCAAAGGATAAATTGAGTACACTCGATGGTGGAGGTATGTCGTCATCTATTTTCTCATGCAGGAGTTGCTGATTTGGTCACAGGGGAGGATTCTTCTGCCTACGTTCTAGTATACAAAAGCAGGACCATTTGAAGATAACATGGGATGATTTAGGAACCATCAGAAATAACTAACCGATTATGATAACATGTGCGGGCTCAAGAGGCTGGAAAGATAATGAAATTGACAAAGACGAAGCACAGATCTCCAGAACGGCCTTGAATTCGTCTTTCGGTGTGTCACGAAATCAAATTCAGGTTTGCTTGCAATTGGTTCGGGACGATATGTATGTGAAATTGAATGTGAAGTAAATCTCCTTATCCCCTTGAGTACTTTGAGTATCACGATAAGCATTGGAATGTCATATATCTGTCAGAGTATTATCTCTGTCGTAGGCATTAAATGGTGCTACAGAGTGATTGAGGCACATATTATGATAATGGTTACCACCGAGATAAGCTTATATTGTCCAGAAAAAAAAAGTCATAGATATTTTTTGAAACCGACACTCAGCTCAGCTCTGAAGAAATTGCTCGTGGACTGGCCGCATAGTTTTAATTTTGCTTTGAATTTAGATTTAAGGACTTGCCTACCAGTTAATAAGAGATAAGCGTTCGGAATTGAAAACCGTCTTGATTGGACGATAAATAGCCGTGTGATCGTGATGGGCCTGATGGGCTGATTTCCTTGTTATCAGGTTATCTTTCACGCCACAATATATCCTCACAAATCCGTTTTAGGAGGATATATAAAAATGTCGCATTCCCTGTCTATCATAGTACGTGGAAAGACACCCCTGTTTCTTCCTTCTCTGTCGCCGAGCGCATCGTCCAAGAACGCTCCCTCTTTGAAATGGTCAACGTTACCTATGTCGATAACTGTACGTTTCACCATGTGCAACACGTATATGTCTTATTCATAACTCTCACAGCAGGAGACCTAAACTACGTTGATGCTGCTGGAGACCCTGTCGTCTTCAATTTGGGCGACATTGCATGGACGTTGGCCTCGACGGCGCTCGTTTGGCTGATGATACCAGGTGTCGGCTTCTTTTACTCAGGTCTACTGCGCAGGAAGAACGCGCTTTCTATGATATGGATCGGTATGGTGTCCGTCGGCGTTGTTTCGTTCCAGGTGTGTTTTCTCATGTTTATTGCCTCAAAACTTGCCCTGACGCCGAGCATGTAGTGGTTCTTCTGGGGTTACTCGTTGGCCTTCAGTGAAACGGGCAGCCCTTTCATAGGTGACCTGAGTGCGTACCCCTTCTCTGGAAATCAAATAAAAGCTTATAATGACGCGTCACAGAATATTTCGCTCTCAAAGGTGTTCTTGCAGAGCCTTCAATTGGAAGCACGCGTATTCCAGCCATCGTCTTCTGTATATACCAATGCATGTTCGCAGCAATAACGTACGTCCTCGTTTTGACACTGTCATAACTTGTCTCCCTGACATATCTTTCCTTAGCCCTGCCATCGCAGTTGGTGCCATCGCAGAGCGTGGTCGCTTGGGCCCTATCTTAGTATTCATCTTCGTCTGGTCAACCCTCGTATACGACCCAATAGCCTGCTGGACATGGAACAGTAACGGCTGGTCATTCAAGATGGGTGGTCTCGACTTCGCCGGTGGAACTCCCGTCCACATCTCCTCTGGTACTGCCGCTTTAGCCATCTCCATCTTCCTTGGTAAACGTAGGGGGTATGGAACTCAGCGCCTGGCTTACAAGCCCCAGAATACTTCCTACGTTGTTCTCGGAACGGTCTTCCTCTGGTTTGGATGGTTCGGTTTCAATGGTGGTTCTGCTCTGTCTGCGAACCTTCGCGCTGCTCAGGCTTGCATCGTCACCAACTTGGCTGCTAGTGTAGGAGGCCTGACCTGGATGCTTTGGGTGGGTTGATTATGAACTTATTACAATTCCAGTCACTTAAGTCAAACTTTTCAAGGATTATCGCCTTGAAAGGAAATGGAGCGCTGTCGGTTTCTGTTCAGGTGCTATTGCTGGCCTCGTTGCAATTACACCCGCATCCGGCTTCGTTGGTTCTCGTGAGTTGTTTTATCATTACTTCCGTTTTTCCCGATTTTAATCGGCATTTGTAGCCGCTGCCGTTGTCTTCGGTGTCATGGGTGGTACCGTGTGTAACTTTGCCACTCAGCTCAAATTCTTTTTCAAATACGACGATACGCTGGATGTTCGTTTTAAGGAATCTTTTCCCTGACGAACTCTAACTGACTGATCTTTTTCTGACAGATCTTCGCCTCCCATGCCATAGGTGGTGTTGTCGGAAACATCTTGACAGGGCTCTTTGCTCAAGCCAGCGTGGCCGGCTTCGATGGCATCACTGTTATTCCTGGGGGTTGGCTCGACCATCATTACATCCAACTTGGCTATCAGCTCGCTGATTCAGTTTCCGGCCTTTCATACTCCTTCGTCATGACCGTGAGTGGATGTTTCCGTTACTGCTGGGTTGATTTTTCTGAGCCGCTTTTTCAGACCATCATCCTTTGGGTTATGCATTTCATTCCCGGCCTGTCGCTTCGTTCTAGCGAAGAGACAGAGATTCTTGGTGTCGATGATGCAGAGATGGGCGAGTTTGCATACGACTATGTCGGTCTCGAACAGGAAATTGGTCATGAACCTGAGTCGACTGTTGGTCCCTCTCGTGAAGCAAGAGAACCACCGGAACCTCAACAGGTTAGCCCGACGGAGTCTACTCACTCTCGCGATGAAAAGACTGTTGTCCAAGAAACAGTCCATTCATAGACTTCGCCAATACCTCTTCACTAGTTTTCGTAGACATGCTAATGACTTGTATATGTATCTTATCTTTCGTTGTATACATTCCTAGTAATTTTACCCATCTATCGTCATCTACCCACTTCTGCACATACCATACTTACAGAATACAAGCAATTCTAACACATACACATCTACGCTTAAGAATTTATGTGGCAAGCTCATCCGCACATGCATGCAAGTTCCAATGCGTCCAATCGATTTGAATTCCCTGCTATTATTATACATATTACATGCAGAAAGACGCCGTCTGTGATATCGCACGCGCCACAATCATGACCATGTTAGTAAAAAACCAGCGCCCTCAATTCAATGGATTCACGTAGAGGAGTTCCAGCAGGAGTTGTAGGATCCTTGAATCCTGTGTGGGGGGTGAAGACAGCGACGGTGCCGTCCTGAATGGAGTCGAAACTGTAAATATTATACATCAGCAGGTCATAAACGTACACGAATGAATGACTGCTCACCACTTGATAAGAACAGCCTCCTCTGGCGACATCCCATAAAAGTACTTCCACCTTTGAGCAGGATTGTACTTTATTCCGTACGTCTCCCCAGGTTCACGATTAGGATAGACGAGGGCAACGGGAAGTGTGTCGTTCTTTGGATCCACGCTTTTCCAATCGCAGAGTGCAAGAGGCCAGTCGATCGCTGCATGTTTTATAGGCCGCCAGAGGTTGATAATCTGGAAACGGCGGCTAAGAAGAGCATCAACATCTTCTGGGGGTAAATGACGATGAACGCGAGCGATAGAAGATGCTTTCGTTTGATCAACATGGGCCTGGGAGACAGGCTGGCGCCGGTCAGGCCCATCATCGACCTCACCTGGACGGTGACGGCGAATGGCTGGAGACAATTGAGTATGGTTTCAAAAAGTTGTCCTTCAGATGCACTCACTGTGATCAAAAAACACCACTCTACTTGCTCCCGTTATCTTTTTGATAAGTTCGGCGCTTTCTGGGTAATATTCTTGCTTGATCTCAGCATCATTAACAAACGAGGTGTGGCGCGCAACCTCTTTAATGAGCTGAAAACCAGCATTATCCAGTTTGTACTCATCCTCATGCCCGCGGAGATTTTCAACGACGACATCCCTTTGTTCGCGTTCAAAGTTTCGAGGGCGATCACCTTCACCATCTCCCGTGTTGACATGGTTTATATGCTGGAACGCACGCACACCATTAGGTGGTTGTACGAAAAAAGTGAGTTGAGCAGTGACGAAGGCTGGAGGAGGGGAAGTCATCTTGAGGTGAGAAGTTAGAAGCTTTCGAGCTCTTTATAAGGATTCGAACCATGATGCAATGATAAAAGCTGGCGTGCTTAGCTGAGTCACTAATGTCGTGATGTCGCGTCAACCGTATGGCTTGGCCAATCAAAATCTTCTTCGATGACAAGTTCAGACATAGGCTTGACATGAAATAGAACAAGTGAAATATACAATCCTACATGGCGGGTATATATACTAGACCGCAAAGTTGAATAGAACCTGGATTTGATGGGTTTGACGCCAAGGACTTCCCGTGGCAGAAGGTGTCGCTTCTGTGAACCCCGATAATTTGTTATTTCAGTTTCCAGGCCGCTACCTACGTTTCTCATTCTGGAAGGTGCACACTATTTGGAATGGTCGGTTAACGCAAACGGGCCATTCGCGCACTGGAAGCCGAGGGTATCTTGCTCGCCCGGCTCAAGCGTTGTAGGATCACATAACACATTTGTGTTGGAACCACTGTGAGCTTTGATATGAATGTCGGAAACAGTGATGTTCACGGCTGGGTCATGAGTCATCAGTAATAAAACGTTGCCAGTCTATGGATGATGGCTTACCAGTGTTTGGATAGAGGTCGAAAATGATAGCCTTCGGTTCATCTAGACCAGCAACATAATTCCAGCATGGGTTGGAAATACATGTTCCATCGGCTATAGTAAGTGATGTTTGTGAGGTGATATCTGGAAGGAATAAAATGAAACCAACTCCAGTTGGTACCGAGTGTGCCTTTGAAATTCTTGTAGTGGAAATTGGATACGAGCGTACTCGAATTATTAGGATTTGCCGGACGAGGACCTTTGTCTTGGTCATAATAGCTAATGCAGTTAGAGGAATTGAGTCGATGAAAATTCCAAGGGAGGGAAGACCGTACTTTTGAGTGATGAAGATCCCAGTGGAGACGCCGACAAGTGTAATATCTTCCCATGTAACGTTGTCTGCAAATCCACTTCCGCCTGTCCAGCTCTTAAACTGTCCAAAGGGATGGTAAGATGTCGCCTGTCAAGTGGTAGAAATCAAGTACTTACCCGAGCTCCATAGACAGCACCATCCATAGTCCAGTTCTTGAAGAGCACATTTTGTACAGTTTGATATGCACCGCCCTTCCCAAGCGAGCCGATGGAGAGACCATGAGAGGAGAAGCCGCAATAACCGTTCTTAGCGACGATGTCTTTGGCACCATTAATCACAGAAATGCAATCGTCGCCGTTATGACCATAGTACCTAGATGTGCAGTTAGTCAGCGCTAGTCAGCCTGCTGAGTGTGGTAGCAACAAACTGTACATACCCGTCAATCGTTATGTTTTGACCAGAGAGATTAAAGCCATCGCTGAAATATTCCATGAGAAAAATGAGAAGAACGAATTCAAGCCTAATATTACGTGTTAAATGGGAAACTCTGCGGATATTGTGAGTTTAAGACATCGAAAAGAATTTACGACTTACTGTGGTTGTGTCGCGCGTACCATTGGTAGGCGCTGCATCGACATAATGGTTCTCAACATGTATGTTTCTTCCGGGAAGATTCCAGCCCCAAGCGACGGGTTTGATGACCTTGAGGTTCTTCAAAAAGCCGTTGGTGACATTAAACGTCGCGAGCTGAGGGCGGAGGGTCTGAAAACAAAGATAAATCTGGGATTCACAGCTCGGTGAAAAGCAACAACTCACGCGATTACCCAGATCCCACCAGTGTTGACCATGACCGTTGAAACGGCCCCATTGAAAGTGGTTTGAGCCGATGATGCTAACGTCCGTGCCGTCGATGTAGAACCAAGGTGTCGCATAGGTCTATACACCTTGAGATGATGGCGAATGTGCAAGTCGGAGAGAATCTTACACTGGGCTGGTTCTTGGTGATATTGATGGCACTCTGAACGGCGCCTATATCTTGAGGCAGATTGAGATTGCCGTTAAAACGGACTTGAACATTGTCTGCCGTAGAGTTAGTCGACAGAAACCCTATGAGACCATTGACACACTTAAACCGCCAAGAGTGATAGGCGTAAAGGCGTTGTATTCCACTTGCTGAAATTCGATAATGGAATTCGTCTGGCACTCCTTGAATGCTGCAAGAATGTTGTCCGAATCGTCTTTCCCATTCCTGTTGTGCTTCACGATGCAAGTCTTGATGTGTGGCTTGTTTGAATGATCATGCGGCCATGACCAGTGTTCGCCACCAAAGTCCCCCTTGTCATTGAAATGGTCATCAGGGAGGACAGGGTTACCAGCGCAAGCAGGAAGGATAGCAGCAGTCACGCAGAAAAATACCGTCAGAGGAAGGCCTCGAGATTTCATAACGGCCGGATGGAAATTCGGGGAATGAGCGACGAGAAATTGCCAAAAAAAACTTGTTGAAAACTTGGTCGGTAAAAAAGGAAAATGAGAAAGGGTTCATGCGGTCCGAACAATGAATGGCGGTCCGCCTCAAGAGTTGGTTACGCCTGCAAATTGTTGTGATTAAACCATTAGTACGAGAGGTAGGTGTTATTTCGCCGCACTTGATGCGTACACATCCCAGAAACAGGCAGAAACAGGGAAGACTTAGACTCTGGGAGACTGCTGACTCACCACGTGGCCACTGGTGCAGGGGATTGACCTTGGCGCCAAGAGGCTGGAAGGGAACATTGAGATGAGCTGCCTGAAAAACCTCTGAAAGAGATTGCGCGGTAATTTTCAATGTTTTACATCCAGCTAGGTATACCCCGCCGAAACCTAAACAAATCCAAGCAGTCGAGCCACAACTTCGAGTTTGGAAACTGACACATACCATCTACTCCAAATTCCAGTTGCCCATTGAACACGAACTTCGCCTCTGAGAGGGACGTGCGTGTGCCAGGCCAGAGGTTTCGCGATACGTTAAGATTCAGATTAGTTTCCCCAGTTCCGAGTCGTAGGTAAGTAAATTACACTGGAAAGCGATGTTAACGCTAGCGTCACGATGCCTGGAATCTCTAGGGGCATGCTGGACAGGTCATCAACGTTCATCAGCGCCTAAGCAAGCGGAGGTATGGCCAGCTCAAGCAGCCTCATCGTGCGGACACTAATCGTCAGGATTCGAACGAAATGCGTGGTGCCCCATTTCTATACCTGTCGACACCAGTTTCGTGAGGACACAAGAGGCTGGGTCCTTGTCGTCTGACAACGCTGAGAAGGTATTCTTTGCAGTTGAACTTTTCATCGTAGGAATATTCTGCCAAAGGGATAAAGAGTAATATGAGATTATGAACTGGAAGAACAGGGAGGGTTGTGACGCGTTTGCACTGTCTAGTCACATTTCACGTGTTAGTATTATTTCGCAAAAATCTAGGGACGCGTCCCCGCTGCATAAAAAAAGTACAATACATAGTATACAATCTCAAAAACACGATAGACCTGGAACACCATGTCACTTCCTTCAGTCATAAAACACCAATACCCGCAATTCTATTGATTCACGCAAGGGTGTTCCAGCGGGAGTAGTGGGGTCACTGAACCCAGTGTGTGGTGTGAACACGGCGACGCTGCCGTCCTGAACGGAATCAAAGCTAAAACCAAAACATTGAGCAAACCCTATCCCAATAACTGCGTCATTCTATCGGCTTACCATTTGATTAAGACAGCTTCATCGGGTGTCATACCACGGAAATACTTCCACTTCTGTTCAGGATTATACTTGACCCCGAGCGTTTCTCCTTCGCGGTCAGGGTAAATGAGGGCGATGGGAATGGTGTCGTTTGCTGGATCAACACTCCGGTAATCACAGAGACCGAGAGGCCAATCCAATGCGGGATGCGAGATGGGTCGCCAGATATTGATGATTTGGAAACGTCGCTTCAATAATTCTGGCGCCTCGTTGGCAGGAAGATGTCGGTGAACGCGATCTATGGAAGCTTTGGTAGTCTGGTCAACGTGTGCTTGTGATACCGGTTGTCGCTTCGAAGGTGTATCGTCTATCTGGCCTGGACGTCTGCGACGTATAGCTAAAAGATCAGATAACATCAGAACGTTTCTCGACAACACAGAGCACGAGAAAACTCACTATGATCAAAGATGACGGCTTTGCTGGCACCCGTCACAGATTTGATGAGCTCAATGCTCTCAGGATAATATTCTCGCTGAATTTCCTCGTCATCTTCGAAAGATTTGTGGCTGGCAGGACCGTGCACAAGCTGGAAGCCTGCAGTGTCAAGTGTATAGTCGCCTTCCTTTCCACGAACGTTTTCAACGGAAATGTCCTTGGTTTCGATATCGTAGTTTTTCTTGCGGTCTCCAGTTCCAGGATCGACATTGATGTAGTTGTATGCACGCTCACCGGGATTAGCGGGAGCCAGAAAGAAATTGACAGATGTTGTTACAGTGTATGGAGTTTCGATTGCCATGTTGGTTCGAGGCAGTAGAGTTATGTTGGGTATGCAGGGTCTTCATGGCCTTTATATGCAAGAGGAGGGTATTATCAATCAATTATAACAATGAGTAATGATATGATGACAAACCTCTCCAGTGGCAGTCCCTATAGTTGAGAGGTCATTCGCCGGAAAATGACACCATTCTGACGACTCGCTCGGATAACAAAGCGTTCACATGCCTTGTTGGATCAAATCGTTTTCATCGTCTGTGAACTTGAAAAGTGTTAGCGAGCGTCCATAGTGAACAACACGGGTACGGGCGGTCGCGCGTACGGGTATGGGTGACCTTCTGGCTATCCGTGATGAAACCCGTGGAACCCGCATGGTCATAGAGCAGAGATATACGGGTTGTCGCGGCGGGTAATACGGGTAAAAGTGACTGAAATATCACCCGCGCCCGTGTTCACAGCTCACTGAGCGTTGACGGCCGCATGAATAGTCGTGGATTTTCCTTCGCTCAAGTACATCATGCTGTACGTGTATGAACGTAAAATCAACGAGTGCCTCAGGCGTGCTTGTGTTGTTTTCGATATCGCCATGTATGCGACGATGAGGGCACCTCATCGTATGCATATTCATCCTCCTATATTATCGCGTGTCGTCCATACAAGGCGAAAAGGTAGTGAACGTGCAAGTATTCTTTGTCCAACCCTAGTCCACTATCCAAGTAAGAATAGGTTGCTGAACTGCGCGTCTTATGAGTCGTCGTGAGTCGCCGATGAGGAAGTCAGAGAAGACCGTTGAAGAATGCTGATGCAGTTGATCAGACACATCATACCAACCCTAAATGACGAACTTATATATTAGCAGGACTTGCAAGGATACTTTGGATGAAATTATAATATTTTGTTTTGAACATAGGTGCAAGAGATGAATACAGACGTTCAATAAGAGAGATCAAGCAGAGATAGTTGGTATGTAGATGAAGTGGAGATAGAAGTTGAATTGAAGGGCCCGGGGATGAAGTAGACAGTACAGAGGGTATGTTATATAGCGAAATAGAAGTGTAATAAAGGTGGATGGAGTGATTGGTACAGGGTATATTATATAGATAGAGATGATGTAGTTGAAGATAGATAGAAGTTGAAATGAAGGGGGATGAAGTAGACAGTACAGAGGGTATATTATATAGGAGGATAGAAGATGGAATAGAGGTGGATTCTGAAGTGGATGGTACAGAGGGTATATTGAATAGATAGAGATGATGTCGTTGGTAGATGAAGTGGACAGAGTTGAAGATGGAAAGGAGAGGAATGATGTAGACAGCACAGAGGGTATATTATATAGATAGAGATGATGTCGTTGGTAGATGAAGTGGACAGAGGAGATGGAAAGGAAGGGAATGATGTAGACAGCACAGAGGGTATATTATATAGATAGAGATGATGTCGTTGGTAGATGAAGTGGACAGAGTTGAAGATGGAAAGGAGAGGAATGATGTAGACAGCACAGAGGGTATATTATATAGATAGAGATGATGTTGTTGGTGGATGAAGTGGACAGAGAAGATGGAAAGGAGGGGAATGATGTAGACAGCACAGAGGGTATATTATAGAGATAGAGATGATGTAGAAGTCGAAAGGGAATCCAGCATGGGTCGAAAATCCAAGAGCAAGAAGTTAGCAGGCAAGATATAACGAGTCCGAAGTAAAGTGGCGTTTGTGGGTCCAGTCTCACGTCAGTGAGTACAGTGCAGCGAGTCCAATTCGGCCTGCAACGACCAGGGCACAGAGAGCACTCCGTCCCGCGAGGGCCAGGCCAATAAGAGACAAAGGTTGCGAACCCTTCGCCGCCGTAGGTCCCAATGTCACCGGCCGACGTCGACTCGGATACAGGAGCATCGCGCTCAACCTATGAATGTGTAGTCAGAAGGAGGAGTTAAAGTAAGTAGAATGGGTACGTACCGTAATGGAGTCATCAGGGCCTTTGGTCGGCTGTACTGCTGGACGACGAGTCGGGCACAAGAGTGCGATTTATGTCCAACTCGGAGTTGGTGGGGCCACTGCAAGGAAAGGGACGACGCCACCGCCACCATAGCGACTGAGGGCAGGCTCAGAAGAAGTGAAGACGGAGAGGCGCAAGCCAGTGATTAGAGAGCGTAAATATGTGAGTAGAAGCATGGCGGTTTTCGATATCGAAAGATGGAGAGGTGATCCCAGTATTTATATCGCCACAGTAAGTGGCTGTGCTGAATTTCAAAGGCGTGTAAACGATCGAAAAATCTGAGACTTTGGCGCGTCGAGTGTTGCACGTGACTAACAACGATCGCGACGAGGACGAGGGAGAACTCGTAAACGCCACTCTAGATGATTTATTTTGACAAATGAGATATCAGAGAAGAATTTGCTCAACTACTTACGCAGCATGACCTCATAACTTGAGCTTGAACAGTGGACTCTCCTTATGTTCGCAATTCGCATGTACAGTAGCGCCACCCTATATCATTTCATTCAACATTGGAATGGAGAGGCCCGTACACATTCCAAAATCACATAGATGTGTGTTATATATCGGGTGCTTATATCCCTTATGATGAGGTACAGTACATCTTGAACTGTCATACATAAGTCTTTTTGTGGAATCTTGTGGAAGAAATGTACCTCGACCGTAGCGCCGCCTCGTCATTGTACACCTAGAAACATGCATACCAGAGTAGCGGACTAGAGGACGGCATACTCGAATGCTTGACTCGGAAAGGCAGCCTTTGAGGTGCTGAGTTGAGTGAACGGATGTGCTGAGCTCAAAGACAGCGGTAGTTTGGGAAGTTATCCTCTAACCATCCATTAGATGGTAGGCGACAGGCATACTTACTAGGCGATGCTTGTATACAGAAAGGTTGGCAATGGATTCAAAATGGATTCGGAGTAAACAGAGCCAAATTGAGGCGAGGTGAGTGTATAGCCACATCGCTTGAACTGCAACATATCGCTGCCATGGAGAATTCGAATGGATCAGAGATAGCACCAATACCCACCATTGACGACCTTCGGGTACGTTTTGTCTGCATTCTTTGAACCTTTGAAGCTGGTTGCTCATTGTCACACAGGTAAAATATTGTTACATTTGCCAGGAAGAGGAGCTCTACGACTCCCGTATGCCACAAGTCCCTCTAAATCGCCTCATTCTATTGCTTACAATTGTAATGTATTAGCCGAGGATCCTCCTCGTCCATGGACACATCCTTGTACTTGCACACTCATAGCCCATGAACAGTGTCTGTTGCTTTGGATTCAGACCTCACAGGCCGACCTACTCCGTGCAAATAATGCACTGAAATGCCCCCAGTGCGGCGCCAAATACCAGCTCGTGAGCGAACGGCCTCCAGTCTTACGTTTTCTTGGACTAGGCAATAGCATCCTTCAAAAAGCAGGTCGATATGTCATAATATTTAGCCTTGGTGGTGTTGTCGCTATTTTTTCTTCTGGTGCGTATCACCACGTATCTTCTCTCCAATGCGCTGTATCTGAGCTTTCTATATGTCAGGTATCTATGCTGTGGCAACTTTGTACGGATCTTGGGCTGTCAAGCAGTTCATTGGCAAAGAGTATGTGGCTTATTTGTGATATCAATCTGGCAGCCCTACTCACAGAGCCGAAAGGATGCACTCCCTTCTCCTGACTGACGACCCTTCTCATTGGCGTTGGACGACCTTTCTAAATCTTCCCACTATTCCCTTTGCGCTCATCACAAGTCGCATAGGAGGACCCACCCTCATCCCATCCGTTATCCCCCTTCTTCTTCTGTGGCCTCCCATCCCTCCTGTTCATGTCCCCGAAATACTGGCGGCCAACGCATCAAACGTCATAACCCCTTCCTCCTTCCTTCCTGCCGATCTTCGTATTTCGCGCCCGCTTTCAAGCATTCTGTGGAGTTGGCCGCCTACGCCCGCCCTTTTCGGTTTTGTCATAGTTCCCTTTGTACGATTTGTCTATAGGAAAGCTTGGAACCGCGTCCAGATTGCTGTCCTAGGTTGTCTGCCTCCTAGTGCTCGCAATACTAGCAAGTCGTCGTTCTGGGACAGATTCCCCATCGTAATCCGATTCAACAACCAAGATGTAGTTGATGGTGGGCAGATGCAAGATGCAGAAGCTCGAGGAGAAGGAAATCAAGCTCAAGCTCAGGATGGCCCAGGACCTGACGAACGACTTGCCGAACTTGGAGCTCCAGCCGTGGAAGCAGCAGACGAGGCGTTGGTCGTTAATCGTTTCTCCGTCGGGAGAATTGTCGGTGGTGCACTTCTCATACCATGGATTTCTTCCCGGATGGGTGCACTCCTTCTTGCAATGTCTAAGCATTCAAATATTCTGCGACGCATCATCGCAGTGCGACCTCCTCTTGGGACTATTGCTGGGATTGGACGAAGGCCTTCGTTTTACCCAGGATTACTTGCGCAGGTCCAGAAGGGCCTGTCCCAAGTCTGGCGTTCAAGTCTAGGGGGGTCACCTGTTTGGACCGAGGCAGATCCCGTTTGGTGAGCATCAAAAATAACATCGTATCGCATGGCGGGGACTGATCGTTTTTCTCTAAAGGTGGAGAAATGCCCTTGGTTTTGGTCTTTTCGTCTTTGTACGTTTAATTATCTGCGTATCTAACCTCGATCCTAACTTGACACATGCAGGCGAAAGACGTAGTCGAGCTTCTGCATCTTTGGCTGGCAACACGGGAGTTGGCAAGCCGTCATGTTAAGAATCGAGATTTTTCGGGTATTGATACTAAGGAGCTTGACCTTATTCCGGGATTCCTTCGACCTTCCAGGGCTGAAAATTCAACACAACTGACGCAACAGCGCTCCCAGTCAGTTTAAATCATATAGTTGCATTTTATCTTGTCTTTCTAGCATCCTGTATCTTTATTAGAGGATAGTCCTTACTCTACTCATGTACAAATCTTACAACCCTACTCATTGTGCCAATAGTTCGTGTGAAATTCGACAGAGCGATAAAGCAGGTTGATGATTTGGAGTCCTCAAATCTATTACTGTATACCGGATGCAGCAGGAAGAGCAGCTTGCTCGTCTCTCCCTGTGAGAGAACATAAGTTGAGCAGTACACCTGATACAAGCCAACGAACGCACCTTCATAGAACTTCTGCAAGAAAGTTTTTTGCAGTCGTGTCTGGGGTTGTAGCAAGATACCCATGATATGATCCAATTGTTTCCAGCAATTCATCGTCTCCTGGTACTCCTGCCGTCCCTTAAGGATGAGAACATCAATAGCCCGCGGGTCCGTAACATATCGATTCCGTTCAAAGCGTTCACGGATAGAGTTTCGGATAAGAGTAGGGGAGACGTTCAACGTGTAGAGCTCGACGATGTCTGGTGCCTATACAATAAATAGTCGGAGCAAGTCGTGAGCTATGGCTACCGAGCTTTAAAAGTTCACGTACCGAACGATACCAGTCACGGTAAAGTTGAATAGACCGGCGCCGAGCATCTGCAGCATCAATAGACGCACGAGTTGCTCGTGCCAGGCGAGAGGGTATTGTGGTCATCCTGCAAGTTCTTGTGGTCGTTGTGGAACAAACATGGACACACACCGGATGTCAGTTCAGAGTCCGCCTGCTAGATATAGTAAGTGCTCGTAAATTAGCTCTTTATCTCTTCTGTGACTCGTCTCGCCACATTCCTCTCTGAACTCTCACTATGGTCCGTGGAACAGGTACCAGAGGTTTTCTTTTTGAGAATGTATTGGAGCTGACAGGCTTTCAGCCAAATTTAAGCAGAAGCGTGGTGGTGGGCGCAGTTTCAGGTAAGGCCTTAGGACGAATGAATCTAGGAAATTTGACTCAAACAGCAGCATCGTACCAGTAAGAACCTGGTTTTAGATGCCGATGGTACTGCCGTAGCCAGCAGCACTCGACGGTAAGAAGATTTTTAGAGATTTTTCAAGCGATCTTATCGTGATATCCATTTAAAGAAGTTATCGTGATAACCAAGACGATGAGGACGACTCCGAGGAAGATGAAGATGAAGAAGAGGAGGAGGAGGAGGAAGAGGAGGAAGAATCTGAAGAGGAAACAGCTGGAGGGGCTACACAAGAACTCTCCCGAACAGAACGACGTGATTTGAAGAAGAAACAAGCTGCAGAAAAGCTTGCAAAGAACAAGGCAGAAGATGAGGATGAAGATGACTTGATCAACCCGAATCATGTCTCCAAGAAGTTGAACATCTCTGATTTGGGCGCACCACGAGAACTTTCACGACGGGAGAGGTGTGTTGTCCTGATTTCTCCTGGATCTGACTAATAGCTTCGACAGGGAGGAGAAGGAGAAGAAAGAAGCGAAGGAACGGTACTGGAAGGTCGGTGCTCTTCTCCAATTTTCCTACATGACCACCAACATTCTATTCGCTTGCAGCTACATGCACAAGGCAAGACTCAAGAGGCCAAGTCTGACCTGGCACGCTTAGCCAAGATTCGTGCTGAGCGTGAACAGGCACAAGCAAAGCGCAAAGCAGAAAGTGAAGGTAAGTTGATCTTTGAGGTGGTTCAGCATGGCGGTATCTCACTCTTTTTATTCCAGCCAAGGCTGCTGAAGTAGAAGCGAAACGTCAAGCTCAGCTCAGCAAGCGCGGTGGCTAATCGTAAACGCACCTGCTGAAATTGCCGTAAAGCCACCTTATTCGAAAATCTATGGATTCGAGTACCCATTTCAAAGCGGCGATGAGAGCTTAGAGACGCTTGGTAAATTTATCTGTGAAAGTGCACCCAACAAGTTTTTTTCTGCCCAAAGTCCAGGAACAAATCGGCCAAACTTCATGCTTAACAGGATATGATTGGCGTGGCACCATGAATGCCCCGTGGGCTTGATGATCAAGATAATTGTACTTATCAGAATTACAACGCCCCATGAAAGGGAAAACGCGAAGCCAATTATTCGATTGATATGGTCCATGCATTCAAGGAAGCCGTTGAATTAACATTCCCATCTTGCTCCCATCGTTCATGAAATGAAAACTCGGAAAAGATCATATAGCCTGCCGTGTGAAGGTGAGACATGATGCATCGATCCATGGTACATGAGCAGTCGTCATATATTATATACGGTGAACGCAGGGTGAACGCGACGACGAGGAACGGAGTGCAGTGAACCGTGAATTCTACATTAAGTATTACGTAATATAGTTATGTTGACCTGACAAGTTACAATGACACTGACAGGTGCCTTTCCGCCTTTATCTTCTTGGCAATGGTCGACGCGGCGTACACCGATCTGTACGTCGAAACCCAGCATGCGACCATAAGGATCATGCGCATCCCTCAAGAGGAGCTCTTGAGTTTCGGGTTCCGGCGACCCCACGCATTCTTACGACACGTTTTATTTGCTGTTTGTGGAACAGAGGGTCATTTATTCATCGATTCCGTAGACTCTCAGCCGATTCAAGTGGACTATAATAGCATCGACATCCGAGAAAAATATATCTACATATCTGATCGTAAGTTCCTTCACTGTTTCTGTCTGACACCCACTCTTACGTCCTTCACCTGTGTCTAGCCGCCACTGAACACGCATTCATTGATATCGACGGACTTAACGATAGAGTTACATATAGTCGTCCAAGTCCCCGCCGTGCGAAGCTGCGCCGTGATATTGTCGAGAGGGATGGGTGTTGTGTGATCTCACATTACGGCCCTGAACTGGCCGAGGCAGTACATATCATCCCCCATTCTAAGGGGGGCGAAGTAAGTAGAACTTGAAGTTCCTCTGGTCGATTTTATGATAATATTTCTCTTGTAGTACATCTGGAGGATTGTCGAACTTCGCTCGGATGCTTATAATGAAGATGATCCTCCCAATGAGAGCGACTGCATTGAAAATGCTTTTTTACTTCGGCCTGACCTGCACACGGCTTTTGGACGTGGATCTTTCGCTTTTATCAAGGTTTCACCCTCTGAATTTAGAGTGCATCTGTCTCATGGCTTCTAGGTTCCCAATTTCTCAATGACTTGTGAAGATATACCCTATGTTGCCAATGGCTCGCCGCCTCCGATTCCGCCGCCAGAAAAGCGAATCTGCGTCATTAATATAAACAAAATTTCCGACGTTCGACTTCAATGGATCACTACTGGATGGAATTTGACTTTCTCCGGGAACGATGATCTTCCACCTCCTTCACTGATGCTGATCGACTTTCATTTCGGTATCTCCTGCTATAGACGCTGGGGCGTTAACGACGAGTTTCTCAGACAATATCATGAAGATCATTATAAACATATTCCTGTCTTCTCCTCTGTATCCGTGGACTCTGAAGACAATAGTGAAAATTCTGAAGCCGATTCTGCTGATGATCCCAACGATCCAACGTATTCACCTCTGTAACCTCATTCAATAACAGATGGAGGGATGGAGCGATCAATGGACTACCTTACCTCGTCGATGTTGGTACCTGGTGGCTTGACCCCAGAACTCAGCAAAGGAATGGCTCATCGACGTCAAGAAAAGAAGAACAGCTTGAATCTCGGCAGATTATGGACTGGATGGAAGCTTCGAAACTCAGCAATAGAATGGCTCAGCGACGTCAAGATGAAGAAGAACAGCTTGAATCTCGGCATGGACTGGATGGAAGCCTTAGAACTTAGCAATGGAATGGCTCAGCGACGTCAAGAAGAACTTGAATCTCGGCAGATTATGAACTGGAGAATTGGGCGCTGCTGGTCCCTGGATCACTTCCCGAATATACACAGTGACTGTTGTTGTACCGTTCATAAATTTCAACGACCCATGAAAGCCAAGGCAAAACGCGAAGTGCTCAATTTATTTCTGACCGACGTTCAAGCACCAGTTGTTGCATTGCTATAATGGTTGTCCATTCATTGGAAGCTGTTGAATTAAGACTCCCATCGTTCTTGAAAATTATAACGCGACGTGTGACGTGTGAATGTGAGACGCGGGCAATCGTCACATATGGAGGTACGGTGAACGCGACGAGGAAGATAAAAGTACTACCATGATGTGTATACATAATATCATGATGGAGTCACTAGTGACGTGACCGTCGTGACGGTGACGATGACGTTGTTGTCTTGTCTTGTCCCTGTCTTTATTCCTTAGCAATGGTCGAAGCGTACATTGATCTATACGTCAAAACCCAGCATGCGACCATGAAGATCATGCGCATCCCTCAAGAGGAACTCTTGAATTTCGGGTTCAAGCGACCCCACGCATTCTTACGACACGTTTTGTTTACTGTTTGTGGAACAAAGGGTCATTTATTCA
>JABAJW010018001.1:8897-22071 GCA_018855395.1 Arthromyces matolae
ACAGGGCTGAACACGCTTGTATAACGGAGTTGATCAGATATCGGACTGATATTTAGAACGGACAATGGAAGATCCAAGTTTTTGATTTGTTTCACAAGTGTATCAAACGCGGCAAGGGCCCCCTTGAACCCAGTTGGGATACCCGCGGAGAGATATTTGGAAGATATTGATTCTGGAAGGCGAAGCATCGAATCGAAAGAACCTTGCCATGTCTGGATGGCATTACTCTCAAGGCCAAAGTGACGCTGAAGAACGTGTCGAACAATCATGCCGGGTACATGAGCACGTTCATCAGCTGTCTTCACGTCCCAGACGACGCTTTCGATGATGCGCCCATCTTTGAAACGTCTAAGCTCAGCCTTGTCGCCCCAAAATTCGCGAAATTGTTCGACTTTGGATGTATCCTCCTCTTCTGCTGCAGGCCCATGATCCACTAGCCGGAATGCATTGGAAGGGTTGTGGATTAGACCAACGTAGATGATCGAAGCATTGGAGGGATGTGCCTGGGAAAGCGGGCGAGCAAATGATGGTGCATGAAGTAAAGCGACCGCTTTGGTGCGGTCCCCTAAGCCTTGGAGGAGCGACGAAGACAGAGACGCCATGAGAGCGTTGGCGGGAGAACCGTAATCTAGATTGGAATGGAGAGATTGTTTGAGCGGGTTTGCTGATGATAGATCAACCCGTAGGATGGTGTCAAATCGAGTGGCTAGATCCCGATGGTCAGTGAGGAAAACATCCGTGAACGGATCTGCGGAGAGCGACAAGTGATCCAAAGTTTCTAATGTTTGAAGAGCGTCATGCTGGAGCTGGAAAATGGGTTAAGGCAGGATCTAGACAAATGTAAGAAGGCTTTTACCAGTTGCAGCGAACCTAGAGGGACACCAGCGAGAAGATTGATTGTAGAGGATGAATCCACAAAAGTTGAGGAGTGGTATTGTTGATAATCTTCGGGTGGAAACTAACTGAACATTAAAAAAAAGGTATTGTGACTGCAGAAATTCACCCTACCTTATGCGCGCCCTCTTTGGTTTTGACGAATATTGAATCTCTTTCAAAGTCGTGCCTCGCTGTAAAATTTCAACATCCGAACTCACGTAGTTGAATGATGTTACTTACACAAGAAGTCAAGAGCGCCACGGAACAGTTGATATGAACTAAGGCCGCGTCCAAGGGGTTTTCTTTTCGATGGTTTACCTGTAGCAGTGCGTTCTTCGCCGACAATGAGAAAGCCAAGGAGCGCGCTCCACCAGGCACCTCTGTCCGCAAAGCCACGTACACACACTCGAGAACCAGGCCCATATCCTCGTTGATTTGCCCAGACACGCAGAAGAGTCAGTGCATCTACGAAAGCTGGTGATTCTTCCTTCACAGCGTGAGCCGAGAGAAGAAATGTCTTTGGAGTTGTGGCACAGAGCAATGCGGTGTTGTAAATTGGTGTAGGAAGATTTGAAGATGCTGACTCGCTAGTTTGTGTATTGATCCGTAGGTTGGAATGCGAAGGGGACAGTCTGTGTAGAGATATTGGTGGTTGTGACGACAGCACGGGGATAAGGCACACTTGGGCGTGAAGCTTTGTGAAGTCGGTGGGCGAGTCGTCTAGATGTAGATTAGTTGCACGTAGTAGGTATCTATGCGTCTACTTACCCTTGTTAGGAATAAGCACCAATTTTGTGAGACGAGGGTCATCACATTGCGAATCGTATTGTACCTCTACATTCAGGCCACTTTTCGAACTCTTGAGCGCGGCAGCTATTGTAGCGATATAGAAAGCACGCTTGTGGAAAAAGCGGCCATTCAGGTAATCCTTTTCTTGGAAGAGTTCCTGTGTTGGGACCAGTCACAAATGAGAGCTCGTCAGCTAACTGTAGAACTCACATTCGGCATTTCCAGTGCGATGTCCACTCCAAATCTAAAGTCATCTTTTGCCTTCACACTAGTTTTTAATGGCCAGCTCCCTACAACAGTGATATCGCTTGGCTTTTCAAAAGCAACTTTCCAGTTTGTATCTTCTGTAGGCAAAGGAGCGGAATACGGAACGGATACGCCCTTTTTCAACAGTTTTCGAGAAGCCTCTAGAGGGTGTTGAGGTGCTATTGAAGGAAGGGCCATGAGAATCGAATGGAGAGCAAGTAGGAATCGATCCAGAGGAGGGGTTCGTGAATCCTTCGGTCGCACATTGGGTAGAAGTGCGTCAATCTAAAGAGAAAAACATCAAGTCAAAAAAAAAGTCAGTCCGGAAGAAAACATACCTGGAGCTTAAAGCTGCTTGAACGGAACAAATTCGTCGCGTCCTTGATAGCTCGCAGTTCTTCTCCAGTTGGTGGTTTCCGAGGTTTGGTACCTGGCTCGTGAGAGGCTGTAGTAGCAGGGTTTTCTGCACCGTCTAAGCCATTCCATTCTCCTCCTTCCTCTTCATTATCGGAGTGAATAGAACTGGCAGAATCTTTGCCTTGCTCCTCGACATCTGATTCGGGTTCGACTTTTCTGGACTATGGAGTGATATAAGATTTGGACGTATGCAAAGAAGATATGATACTAACTTTGCGAGATTCTGATTCTCCTGCTCTCTTTCTCTTGAGATTTTGTGTCATTGTCGCCTGGAGCAATGAAAATTTGCACAGCCACAGCCAGAGATCAAATCATGGCAAATTCTTTTTGTGCCAGCTCCTGTACTTATGGCATCTGGTCTTGGTTCATTGTGGTGCGGTTTACGTTCTGAACTGGTTTGCTCGACTCCTATCTTCAGACGGCCTGCTATCTCTCTCAGACCTCCATCTCGCTGTACAATGTCTACCTACAAAAAGGTTGACAACCCACCTAAAGGCCTCATATTTGTGACTTCAGAGCCAGGACCCGTACCAGAGGCGGAATTTAATGGTAAAAATTCGCTTGATCATGTCATTTCGTTCCATAAATGACTTTTAACAGACTGGTACGACAACGAACATATACCTCCTCGCCTGAGAGTTCCCGGAATTTTATCATCTACTCGATACAAGGCTGTGGACTCTTTAACGCCCTCTTGGCTAGCCTTGTATGATATCACATCTCCAGATGTTGCCCAATGCCCGGAATACAAGTCCCTCGCTCCCAATGCCTCACAAAGGGAGAAAAAGATTATGGCCGATCTCGGCAGCATCAACCGCAGGACGTACAAACTTCTTATTTCCTACATCCATCCCAACACAGAATTCATGTACTACGGTCCTCGATCGCTCAGATCTCAGAAGCTGTTCAGATTGCTGGCCCTAGTTTGAAGTCTTCGGCAGACGACATTCCACTGTACTCCAAAAACGAGTTGGTTCTCCCTTGGCATGCGGACAACTAACTGTAGACGAAGTACTGAACAAATTAAGCCATAGACTCATTCTCAATTTTTGAGGAATGGTATTTATTACAAAAGGTGAGCTTCGGCTTATGAAAACGATACATCCCGTCAGTTATAATGTTTCTGCAGCTTAAATTCAGAGTCATGGAAAGCCTTGAACTGCCAAGTCGATCAAAGGATCTTTTTTGGAGCGTGTCCGATGACACGTCTTTCTACAGTTATAGAACGAATTTGAAATCAGCTTTCAAGTCAGGATGATCAGATTCGTCTGTGTATGTGACACTAAGAGATTTGAACAATGATTGGTTCCGACAGTTTATACACTCGAGCAAAGTACAAGGACGACGTGAATGCGTCTTTGGAAGTGGACCTGTGCTTTTGTTCCGGAAGTTGATTATGCTTGGCCTGTGTCGAGCGTCTAAATGACATCCTCTAGCCTCATAAAACTCTTGCTGGAGCTTTTCATCTCGCTGATCCTGCAGTGCAGAGCCTCAATCAACTCTCTAATCTCAGGATTTTCCAACTTTCTTGAAGAATCGCAGTACTATGCGTCTTGCTACGACTATTGCTCTCTCCCACGTTTCGTTCATGGCCATTCCCGTCTACGACGAGGTATGTTGCCTGTGATTTATGGTTGCCCAGAGGTAGCTGATTCATATCAGGTTTAATCTCAATTGGAATAACCTGGAAGGATGTTCTCTGGGACAAAAGATATCAACAACTTGACCGGAAAGGTCGCTCCTGAGTCCTCACCCTGGCGTGCCGGATCCTTACATAACTTGGGAATAAACTTCCAACTTCATCTTCAAGATATACTACCAGTTGGGGTATATCTCACCTGATCTTTTCGCATGTCATCAGTTCCATGATCCATCGTGTACTTATACCCCACTTGCTTTTATTGTTCATCTGAAGCTTGTATGTGTTTTGCTGTCCTCTGCGTATATCTTCTCATTGATTGTTATTGGCCTACCTGTAGAAATCTGTTCCTTTGTTATCTAGGTCCAACATGAAGGACGAACGCACGGTAAGTCCGCTTTCGGTGTAGAGATCGTCCCTTCATTCAACTTGTGTTCCAGAGGAAAATGACAAATGCTGGTCGTCCGCAAGGCGAAGGCAAGGCGCATGACGGCATTAAGCCTCAGCCCATTCACTATCCACCTGGCAGTGGCAAAGCTCATGCTGCTGGCGAGGAACAGTGTAAGTCACGCACTCCCTCACCCGAAAAGACTAGGGACTTGTCTGAAGACGAGTTTGCTCTTGAAGCTCGCGGTAAAAACAAAGATCCTGCAATGACTTGGAAAGACGTCTCTCGGGACAAAAGGTACAAGCAAACTGGAAAGCTCGCCCCCCACAGTGGTGAGCCGGATCCACACATCACATACCGAAAAAAGGAAGAAACTGTCACAAATTACCAGGGCTGGCAGAAGAATGAGCATACGGTAGGTATATACTTTCTTTGTCTAACTAGTCAACAATACCTAAATTTGGATCTTTCATGGTCAGGGGAAAATGACTGACGCTGGTCGCTGGCGCGGCGAGGGAAAGGCTCACGGTGGTATTGACCCCCCCATTTATTACCCCCCCAATGGGAAGGCTCATCCTGCGGGGAAAAGGCATGAGCCCAAGTCGCGTAGTCCGAGTCCATCCAGGCCATGAAAGGGGATGGCAACCTCGAGGTGCTAGTGTAGTACCTCTATGCCGTGATGCTTTCATACACACTGTATGAAGGCACTCATACTTCAACGGTTCTAGCATAAGCTAATCTTATCTCTTTGGTCCTAAATGATACACACAGAGCACCCAGGCCCGTTCTATAAGACATACACATATGAACAACGCTACTATGAGGTCGAGGATAATACACAACTACTCTACTTGGAGACACGGGTTACGGAATCATTTGAAAGCTCAGCTGACAAGCTATTCATCTCGACTGGTCTGCTCTATCAAAGCTCTAGCGTAGTTTCCACGTGGCATAAGTTTGAACTTGTATGGCAGAGGATGTCTGTATAGTTCACAGTCAATACCTTCTTCGAAGTTATGGCGACACAATTGAGGCACGCACCGTATAAGCCCACTAGTAAACGTCGCTATAGGTTCCACAGGCTTTCCCGAGTCATCTACCCCTCGAGAAATGTCAAATACACTAAGAATGCAGGCTATCGATATGAACAGTTGTGCTTCAGCCATGTACCGTCCCGGGCAGACACGACGTCCATAGCCGAATGTCACCGACAGAGGATCAAGGGGAGAGAAGTCCGGGCTTCGACCTTCAGGGTGGTTGGGATTCAAAAATCGGTCAGGGATAAAGGCGCTTGGATTAGGGAATGTTCTCGGGTCATGGAGAATTTCCCTTGTAATCGATGTTCAGCAGAGTATGAGCATAATCTATGATTTGACCTTACCAAGTGTTGCCTATAATCGCAGTGCCTGCGGGAATAAAGTATCCATTATATTCGTCGTCATTCGTCGTCATATGGGGAAGGCCTGTCAATTGAGATGAGAAGTGAAAAAACACGCAATACATTCATATCCACCTAGAGGCGCCACAGGGGCCCATCTGTAGTATGATAGTTGAGATGATAAATGAAACAGAAAGTCTGTAGATGCCAGACCTTAGAACTTCTTTGACAATAGCACAGATATAGGGTAGGTCTTTCCTGTCGGAGAATTCTGGCAACCGAGAATGGCCAGTGACCCGGTCAAGCTCTTCTTGACCTCTGGTTTGTACCTCTGGATGGAGGATAACAGCCAGAACGAAAGATGAAAGAGCTGACATGGCCTAGATAACCTATGAGAGAAAGCAAGCAAGTTGCCATGATAGGACATTACACTTTCGGTACCGGCTATTGTACATGTCATGATGTAGCGTCAACGTCAAATGCAGCTGAATTGAGAGAAAACGCACCAGCATATGACATTCCAGCGCAATTCCTTAACGTTTCGAATTCATGTTCCTTTGAGATCTGGGATCCATTTTCTATCTCACTGGCAACATTGGAGACAAAATTTGGCAACGCTGTCCCATTTTGCTATTCAGAAAAGAGATAAGCGCAATCCTGGAAAGGTCGCGAAACCTTACGATGGCTTGCATGGCCGTCTCAAATGGTGCATCTCGCATTTCATTTACGGCATCCTTCCATTCTCTCGCTTTCCTTTGGAAACTGGCTCCTGGAACCCACTCCCTGGTCCACTGATAAGGCAAGATAGCACCGAGTAGAGACGGGGCGAATGACTCACGGGATATACTTCACTAAGCAGGGAGATCAGTTACTTTTCATTGGAGTCTGTGAGTTGGAGACGCACAGAATGGAAGGAACTCTACTAGGAAAGCGCCTGGGTTAGCAGCTTCTGCCATACCGGCTAGAGCCTTCTCAGCTATTTCGACGTATCGGTCATTTTTCGGGGCAATCTGTATTCCGTAGGTTACATTCATGATAACGCTTGCCGCGTTGCTATAGAAAAAGCGGGATGATCGAATGAGGGCACGCTTCCTGTAGTGAAGGACTCACTGGCGTAGATGTTCAATTAGGTCTTGAGGCGAATCAAGGAGGCTACGAAGGAGCGCATGTGCGTCTTTGCGTTGGGTTTCCCAGTAGACTGGAGCATTGGATTGTTGGAATTGGCGATGGAACATACGTCGATGTGCTTTCCATCGATCGCCTGTGGCGTGTCAGGGACATCGTGTTTGGAAAATTTCCAATTGAGACGAACCATATGACATGTGGCCAAAAGCAAAATCCCATCCCATCCTACCAGTTAGTGATTCTTAGTTGGATATCAGATTTTTTAGAGAGATATCGCACAATTCATGAAGCATAGTCGAGTGTCCTCGATCAGAATAATTGGCTGACCGTTTCTCGAAAAGCTCGTTTGCAATGCGGAAGGAGTTGATGAAGAGAACATTTTTCCCTAGGGCGCTGAGGAAGACGAGATCGCCTATCGACATGGATCAGCTTTACAGGTATAATATTAATAGAGAAAGTAGACGGAAAACAGCATACCATATTGTTGATGCAGACGACGGTACGCAGAAACTTCGTCTTTCCGAGCTAGATCGAACAAATTCCCTATGACCGGCAGAGGGCGTGGACCAGGTGGAAAGGGAAGGCCATGAGGATTAGCTCTTCGCTGACGTTGGTGGCGCTTAAAGAGATAAAAACAAGCCAAGAGAACTATCCACAGAGCGCAGTAAACTTTGAGAGAGGCCATTGGAATAGATGGCATGGTCATGCAGGGGTCATATGTGAACAAATATGCTTGAGGAGGCCCACATTTTATACGGGTTGCCCGCAAATGAGTGTATGAAATTCGCAGTACTAAGCGATGCGGCGGCGATTCCCGTTTCCAAGGGGAAAGATGCTTCTTCGATTGAGTCAATCGTCGAGATTGCTGAGATTTGAGGGGACTCCCGGAATAGGCGTAAAAGCGTGCCCCTGTGCCGCTACTCGGTCCACTTACTACGACGTGTCTCATCATAAACGCGCCTTCAATGCCCTGTATTATAGTAGTCAAGCCAATTATAGTTGTATATGTAGGCTCAAGTACATTGGCACAAACCCGGAGCGTGACAAAATTATAACACAGGTCCAAGGGGCCAACAACGAGTAGCGGGATCTGATATCCGTATATCGGAGTGAGATGACTTTGCAGTGTTGCACAAACACTGTGACCTACTAACTGGGCTGAAACGGAATTTGTCGACTTTTGTTACTCTCCATTCTTGGTCCGAACAGAGGATAAAAGTTTATTATGTTGATCCTGCGTTGACCGGCGAGTTTGAGAAGATCGAACATGTATCCACTATTTCAAATAGGGTCGTCATTGGGAAGTAAGGAGGAGAATCGACTGAGTTGTCCTCTGATTGTCCTCCGTGTGTGTGCGCGGGGTTTAAAAAGTTTTGGGCCTTCCTTATTGATACCGTAATTGCTCAAGCTAGAAGAGCGCCAGGGAGATGACCATTGTTCATATGTAATAGACGGATTCAGAAGCGCCCCATTGACGCCTGTGTTGTTTTTGTTAGAACATTGGAGAAATTCCACAGCGAATCGCCATGAATGCACGACTCTCTGGGAATAAGTGACGTCCGTTTCGGAAGGCGTACGAAGAAAAACTTTTTTTCGAGGTTGGAAGGATGCCCGCGGATGGCAACATGATGAACTTTAGTGAAAAAAAGCAACTTTGTTCTGTAAGTTCTTGATGGTTGCACGTTTCTTCGAACCTGACATATACTTCAAATGGATCCTACTAGGAATAAACTTGGAATTCAAATGATTTCAAAAACTGATAAATCATGTCACTTACAGATGTTTTAGCATATTGATTACTATACGCGTTTTCCGTTGTCCATAATCACGTATACTAAAGATCTTGGATACGATGCCTTCAATGCTTCAAGTTTTAGTCGTAAAGGTGGATAATACCCCACTAGTAACTACAGGCACCCTGCATGGAACGCACCCATGGATTGGTGGGAATGTGGAGCATATATTCGGGCTATGTTCGGAGGAGAGTTTCCATGATCGCGAGGAATAGGTGGAGCCAAGTACTGCCAGGAGGACTGTTAAACGTCGTGTTGCAATGATCCCGCCTGCCGCCACGACTTTGTCACGAAATGTCACAATCCACGTGTTCGAACGCGTGATGTCATCATTATACCGTGACTGTCACTGTCCAACCACAACTGCAGCTCCATCCAGACCTCGAGCCTATTGTATCGGCTCTGAGGCTACGAGTGATTCTATGTAATATAGCAGAACTCGCACAAAGAGGAGGTCTAGAAGGCCTTTTAGTGAATTCCAGGGTGCCGCTAGATTGCATGGGAAGGAGTTCAAAGTTGGTTCAACTTTCGTGAGAATCGATTAGCTAGTACGCACCAAGTGCGTATGGTGGCGCCTTTCTTTCTGGAAATGGAGAGCCAATGGATTTGAAGATGGGAGCTCAGACCACGCACGCTCTTGATGCAACCAATTTAACAGTCTAGCAAACCTCTCGTCTTCTGCACAATATTTCTTAATTCCCTAATTTCGAATTAAGCAGACCAATTATTTAATTACATAGCCTGATCATGATTCTATGCAAATCAACTCGAATATG
This sequence comes from Arthromyces matolae, assembly GCA_018855395.1. Classification (NCBI taxonomy): domain Eukaryota; kingdom Fungi; phylum Basidiomycota; class Agaricomycetes; order Agaricales; family Lyophyllaceae; genus Arthromyces; species Arthromyces matolae. The sequence continues at coordinate 18,325 of JABAJW010018001.1, forward strand.
TCTATGGTACCCAGATGATACCGAAAATTTGGCACACAATTGGTCAAAAGATACAACAAACACTTTATTAGGTTACATACAATCAGAATATTATAGGAGAAGAACAGGAGAAACACAAAGGGGTCGACAGGCGTTGAAATGCAAACATCCTGTGATAAGATTTAATTACAAGCCTTTATCCTCATGTCAACGTGAACCCCCCAAAATCTAGGAACGCCTCGTCCAAGGACATCTTGCGTACAACTAGCGCTTCGACAATGAGTCGACTCCCATTGCCGTTGCCATTGTCTTTGAAGGTGGGTGCGTTGGGCATGGATTTCGGTGGAGAGAATACGTCATCTCCGTCGTTGTCATTCGGATCGTCTTCTAGTGGCCCAGACAGGAATGTGTCGGTATCGGCCAGTGAGTCGGACTTTGAGGCGGGGACATGGACAGGAAGGTCTGAATCAACTTCGACGGAAACGTGAAGGGCTGCCAGTCCGGAGACTAGAGCATCGGTTTCGGAAGGTGTCGGGGTATGAGTGGGCGCGGAGCCGGTGAGAGGAACGGGACCTGGTGAAGGGGAGGGAGAGGCTATGTCAGTCGCAGAGGTGATAACGGATCCGGATGTGGCATAGGCGATGAGAGCTCGCCGTTTCTCTTCGCGTTTACGATCGCGCACTTGACGACGGGAAAAGGCTTTGGAACCTGGGTCGCGCGAGTGGTGATATACTTTGTTATTGGTGTTGTTGTTGGCTTCGGCGTCCACACCGTCGGGGTTAGTGATGTGTTTGATCTTCTTGAGTCGTTTTGTCTTTGTGGGACCGACGTAGTGGCTATGGATGTCTGCGTGCATTTGCATACGTGCGCGCATGGGCCGGGGTTTGAAGACAGATGCGATCTCAAGGTCGATTGTTATTTGGGGCTGGGGAGAAGGCGATGAAGAGACAGAGTCGGACTCTAAGTCCATAACGAAGATGGAAGGAGAGCAGGAGTTGGATCTTTCGAGGACGACGGTGGAAGACATGTCGTTGTAGTCGTCGTCGTCGTCGTCGAAATCAGTTGTTGTTGTTGACTCTGTCTCGGTGGAGGTAGATGCATCTGGGAACGACGCTGGACCGTCCTCAGATCCAGGGCGAGCCAAGCGTTGTTTACGTGCCCCATTCCACTTGTCGGTTTGTGAAGCAGCGAGACCAGCCATGGCTGCTGGAACTTCAATCTCTTTGACAACAATGACACTGGCACCTATTTCGCCTGCCATCATTTCGAGAGTTTCCAGACTCTGTTCAAGCTCTGCACGAGGAAGTCCGACTAGTGCACCAGAGTCAGCTACGCCAAGTTCGTAGTAGGCTTGTCCGCCTCCCTCGAGGAGACGCCATTTTAGCTGTGTGACGAGACGAGCGAAACGAGCTGGGGATGGAGAAAGGAGTTGAAGTTTGTATTCGACATTGCCGTCGTCGTTCTCTGGTACGAGTCGAGGTAAATGGTCGATTGAAAGAGACGACGATGGCAAAGAAATAAGAGAATCCCAAGGACTGGGAACTCGAGGGCTTTCAGATTCAGACTCTCCGAACATTGGCTACAAGTAATTCAAGGATATTCGAGGGATCATTGTAGTTGAAGGTAGAAAAATAAAAATAAAAAAACAAACAAATACAGTCATCTCGAGTCATGGTTTGCCTTCGACGTCTCTTTAGCACTGCCAATATCCTTAATCATGAAAACCCTCTCGTTCGTCGTCAATTTCTCATATTAATCATAATAAAATATCATCTTTTAATCCAGGGTCTTCCTCAACGTGGTGTACCACCACAGATGCCCCGTCGAGGAGGTCCAATTGTAAAACGCAGTATACCCAATGTACGCAAAGTCGTCGCTGTTGCCAGTGGCAAAGGAGGTGTGGGCAAGAGCACTATTGCTGGTATGTCCATTTGCATGTCGCCTTGACTTATTTTGTTTGTTGAGTATTTTACAGTGAACCTCGCGTATAGTCTATCGACTCTCCAACATTCGTCCACAGCTGCCCGGTTACGCGTTGGGATACTTGACCTAGATGTCTTTGGACCCTCTGTACCTACCCTTATGGGTCTACAAAATACTGGAGAACCAGAGCTTACTTCAGGTATGCCGGACTTTTGTTCACCTCTTCAAGCAGAATTCTAAGGTCAATCAATAGCTGGTGCCCTTCGGCCCCTCACAAATCATGGTATCCCAACAATGTCAATGGGTTATCTCCTTCCAAAATCACCAGGGACAGACTCGACAGACGACACAGCTGTCGTTTGGCGCGGTCTCATGGTACAAAAAGCCGTCCAGCAACTGCTGTTTGATGTCGATTGGTCCAGAATCGGAGACGGTGCACCACTGGATGTCTTGGTTGTGGATATGCCACCTGGAACGGGTGATGTACCCTTGACTTTGGGGCAGTTGGTTAAAGTTGATGGTGAGTCGGGAGATCGAATAATGTTGAAAAAAGTACGTGGGGTTGACAGTGTTAACTAGGCGCAGTCATTGTGTCTACGCCGCAAAATGTAGCCCTCTCGGACGTCACAAAGGGTATTGCGATGTTTAGGAAGGTCAACGTCCCCGTGAGTAGAAAGACCAAGCTTCAATGTCGTACACACGTTGAGTTTTATTTCCATAGATAACAGGATTGGTGCTGAACAATTCGTACTACCTCTGTCCTACTTGCACCAATACATCCACCTCCGCAGCACCACAGTACCTCTTCGGGCCCCCAGACGACTTCCGCGCCACCGCAGCTCGATTGGATATATCAATCTTAGCAGAGTTGCCTTTAGTACCAGGGTTGTCGGCCTCGGGGGATAGAGGCATCCCGTTTGGTCTTTTTGATAGGCTAGAAGAAAGGCAGGAGGGAGGAGGAGAAAAGATTTGGATTGATGGTATGAAGACGGTTGCGAGGAAGGTTTGGGAAGGGGTTGGTGGGGAGATCTAGACTGGTTTGACTTGTAGTAGGTAGGTTTCTTGGGTTCAACCTGCAGAATTTATGTCAACGTCAAATATCGACAGAAGAAACATCGGGTCGATGGCGTAGTTGGTTATCGCATCTGTCTAACACACAGAAGGTCCTCAGTTCGAACCTGGGTCGACTCATTTTATGATTTTTCCTTCGTCTGTTTTCTTCATCTAACCCGCCTGCTGGAACACTTCTCTCCCTGCCTCCATGGGTCGATGGCGTAGTTGGTTATCGCATCTGTCTCACATTCAAATGTGCACAGGAGGTCCTCAGTTCGAGCCTGGGTCGACTCATAACCAAGTTACCTTATACTTTTTTCATTCCCTCCGCCTGCTTTTTGCTATGGCATGCCATGGCGCCAACGGGCAAACAGTATCAACATGCTTCTTCTGAAAACACCGCGCCAAGCCCTTCCTCGATACCAAATGGAGCATCTTTTTTCCCTTGGGGACTACCTCGGTTGACTTTGGATTGTCAATGTGATGATGTTCAAATCCGATTGGTACACTACTGGATAATGATTAGCATGCCGCATTAGAGTCTAGACCATGATGACTCTGGCAAATTTTTGTGAGCTGTATTTTTCCTCTTCGTATATCTGTTAACATATAATTACTTTCAATGATAGACAATTGTTCATTCCGAAAATCTTTGATTTTGACAATATTTTCATATTGGTTACTATATATTCGAGGCTTGGCGGCGCGACACATGTTTCGTATGTGCTGGAATCTCGGATTATCTGCTCAATCAACTTCGAATTCTCTTGAGGCAATGAACTTTCGACAGCA
>JABAJW010018004.1:0-21802 GCA_018855395.1 Arthromyces matolae
ACCCATCGGAGACAAAGGTGTCGATTGTTATTACAACAATAAACATGCTGTATATGTTTTTGCCCATCTGAATACTCTTGAAGCTGTATATCTCAATGAGGAGCTTTCACTGAACATTCCCCATCGATAATCTGAGCTACGAAACGCGGCCCTCGTTATAAAACTACGAGTTGAGTCAAGTGCCCGTAATGCCCATAAGAGGCAATCCTAATATGATCATCTCTCGCCATGATGCCAGTCTAAGTGCCACAACTTACAAGGATCAATGATTTTCTTTACCTGAGACTTGCCACTGACACCGAGTGTACATTTGTCACCATTCCTTCCCATCTTCCTTCCTCTCTTCTGATACCTAGACCTCGACTGGCGAGAAGTTCCTGTACATGAAGCACACGCGAATCACTCCGGAAAGGCACACAGCCAAGCCTGTCGTGCAGAAGAGTACCTTCAGGACCTATGTCATCTTGCTGCGACGTGTCTTTTTGGGTTTGAGTGCATTAATCGTCATTTATTGTTCTCTTGTGCTGTTTATGTTAACGCCATGGGCGCAAACTCAGTATGTGTCGATCTGCTTGTCAATCCTCTTGTTTTTTTACTCAAAAGGCTCGGTAGTGTCGTGTACGCTCATCGATTTGACATCGCTGGATCTACATCGACTGGATTCCGACATCCAGAGGATTACGGACTTGCACGTAAGTCAAGCGCCGTCTGATGTCGTTCAGGCTGACATCAAAAATGATTGACTAGCGGGAAAGACAATCGACCTCCGACTACGCGCACCAGACGGTACATCCCTCGGCGCCTGGTTCATTCTCTCAGAACCCGTCTATCGTACCCTACAAGATCCTTTTGAACAACGTAGCCCAGACGACGACATTCTTTTAATCCGCCGAGCTCTCTCAACATCCCCGACACTTCTTTTCCTTCATGGCAACACTGGCACACGCGCTATACCCCCTCGCACTGCGATCTATACCTCTCTTACTTCACGGCTATCCGTGAACATCCTTGCGCTGGATTATCGTGGCTATGGTGACTCTGAAGGCGAGCCAACAGTACCAGGCGTCGCGATGGATGCCCGGACTGCGTGGGATTGGCTAACAGTCGAGATGGGTGCTAAAGTTGAGGATACCATTATTGTTGGACATAGTCTTGGAACGGCGATTGCGGGCTTGCTGGGCGCTCAGTTGGGTAAGGAAGGTGTGAATGTCAGGGGTATCGCCTTGCTTGCGGTGAGCAATCAGTGAATCACCATTGTTTTTTGTTTCACGAGACTCAGCTTCTATTTTTCAGCCATTCACGTCCGTCAGGCTTCTCATGGCCCAATACGCAGTCATGGGTATCCCGCTCCTCAAACCTCTGGCGAAACTCCCACTTGTACCTCGTAAGTTCTCACTATATGCAGACAACGCTTGCACGATATATTGACGACAACCGCTCACAGAACTCCTGACATTGGCCGTCGCTCATAACTTTGACACTCTTTCTCAAGTAGCGGATATCACCGCTCCCGTATTCATTGCGCATGCTCTCGACGATGCCGACATCCCTTATGAACACGCCGACGTGCTCTTCAACGCACTCGTAGAGCCTTACCTTGCCCCATCGATCGAGCTCGAGGCTTCTACGCATCTCCCGGTATCTGAATCACTGAATAACTCTATCCATCATCTCGATTGGGACACCTTGACAGCGGCACAAGCTTTGAAAGCAGCACATCGCGAGAAAGTCGTCATAAGGAAGGACATGCCACATTTTGGCCTGATTCAAGAGTTCAAGGCACCAGGAGATAAATTGCAGTTGAAGGGTGGAGATCTTGATGGAGATCAGGCTCACGACAGGCGGATCGTGTTACTGAAGACGAACTATGGAGGACATGATGTTGGTCGTGTGGAGGGGGTACAGGATACGCTTGGGAGAATGTTTGGGCTTATACCCTAGATGCACGACCCATCGCGATGTTATCAAGTTCTCGTCGAATTGTTAATTGTAAATACTCTACCTAGTCTCAATACTGATATGCGGATGTACTTAATTATAATGTCGGTTGCTGCCTAGCAAGACTTTTAGCAATTACGAAGAACGACAGAGGCAAAACAATCCATTCTACGCCCATTGTCGTCACCCACTTTGGCGTTGCTGTATGATTCACCAATACATATGCCACGACGCTGACTTTAACGACCGGCCTTTACCAACGAAGACCAGAAAACGCCTGAACATGGCGACGAGTGTTACTCAGATATGAATGATAGTGGTCGCATGATTTATTCTCATCAGCTTCTCGAAATCCATGCATCCAGTGTCATATGAAGGCCACCAATACATCGAAGAACGCATAGCTTCAGACTTTTGGGACCCCCCACTGCCAAGACGAAGGAGCGGCGACGCATCGCCATAATACAAAAAGAACGACGCGTCTTTTTCTGATCTTCCAGGCATGAATTCAGTTTTCAGAGGATAACATTAACCAAATCGCGGCCATGGACCTCCAGACAGGTTACGTGATGACTTGCTTGCTCTGGCAGATGATCTACCTGCTCCAGTTTTTCGTGAAGTGCTACGCGCGGAATTTGAAACTCCATGGATCGAATTGCACTGTAGGGATGCCGAAGAATAGCACAAGCAAATGATCTTGACGATAATCACCATGTTGTTAATATGGTGGATAATGATTCATTGGTTGGGAGTTCTTCAACGTAACATTCAATTCGGTTCCCTCGAGATTGCGATGAGTATACTCTGCAAAAGCAATGGCGGCAAAAGCGTTTTCCCATTCATTTCGGCGACCGATAAACGACGAGGTCTTCTGAAGAGAAAGGGACCGCTATGAATATACTTGTTATTGCAAATGTCAACAGCACTAACATAACAGCGAACTCACCACATGGATCTCACTCTTCTTCTTCTATCACAAATAGTGGTAGCGCCATTCGGACGTTGCAAGGAAACATATAAAAGCCTCCTTCACTTGCCATGTCCAGACATTGTTCAACGACCAATATCCCGGCTCATCGAACAAAACTCCTTAGCATAATCGTCATCACTATGTTCATTCGCCTCAGTATCCCTGTGCTTGTCGCTGCATGCATCTCCTTGGGTGGGTCAAGGTTCAATGGTACAAGAAGAGATCGTTGACCTTGCTTTATAGCACGCGCCACCCCGCTCGTTACCAGAGATGATCCCGTTTGCGCTCGCAACTATACTGTGGCCTTCGGTGACACTTGCGATAGCATTTCTGCCGCACAGAAGGTCTCGACGTAAGTATGTTCATTATCAAGCCAAGAAATGGACTGACAGTTCCACAGCTTCCAGCTCGCCCACGCCAATCCGCTCATTGATGCGACTTGCGACAACCTCTTCGTCTTTGAGGTAAGTAACCTAGTTGTTTGACATGATGAGCCGTACTCACCCTACAACTGCACAATAGCCCCTTTGCTTAGGGTTCAAAGGACAGGATTGCCAGACTGTTCATGTCGTCGTCGAAGGCGATGTCTGCGTCCACATTGCTACGGCCACCGGTATTCCCTTGGCCACGCTCCTTGCCAACAATCCCAACATCGATGCCGCCTGCACCAATATCTATCCCGGAGAGGTAAGTTCTCGTTGAGGCCAGCCCAGTCCGAAAGACTATTAACATGAAAAATATCAGGTTTTGTGCGCCGCAAACGAAATCATTCCTTATGCTTAAATATTGACTGGCGTTTGGTGCTGGGCAGTTGGAATATATTGAAAACAAGGAAAAGATATACAATCGACGCCAGATCACTGTGGACCTTCCACTTGCAGAGGTATGGACATAATCATAGCTGTGAAGAATAGTCACTTATGTTTCTATCATTAGTTCTCGTGGCTGAACACGATGATTTTGATTTCTTTTCTATCTGTACAAATTTAGGTATGCTGCTAAAATACTGATTACTGTAATGCTCAAGTGAGACGATGAAAGGTAACATGATGACCCTGGTGACCGTCGCGTGTAAAATTCCCCTGCATTGCCCACTATTCATGCGCCAAGTAAGAATGAGGTTTGAATCTAGTTTGGACGAAAGGCACTGACGTTGATGTAGTCACCATCACCTTCAAGCCAAAATTCACCCTCGCGCAAATAATAAATTTCGTAACTGGATACTGATAGTAAGCAAAGAATTCAAAGATAACGAGCATATTTGCCTTACCCTACAGTTTTGTGAAAGGAGACGTCGAATTCCTTGTGTTCGTGGTCCCAGTCCTTCCCTTTGACACCTTTGAAATTGTAATGGTGCTTGGGGTGGCACACGATCCAATTAAATTCTGGATGATCCTTGCTTCCTGCGCCAACAACTTCTTGCGTGAAGTGCGCTCGACGCTATGGGAGTTCGTCAACCAGAGGTTATAGCTAGGACAGTCAATATCCACACACCGTTTTATCTTTTTCTATGATTCCCTTTACCAGATCCACAATCTTGGAAATGATTTTGACAGCAACTCGGGCAATCTGAGCAACTTGTCGACTCTCCAAGTCGGCCTCGGAGACACTACGAGTGACGAGATCCATGTCCAGTGGACTGTATTCAAAGTCGAGAGTAAGACCGACGAAGGGATTTTTTTGAGACGGTTTGTAAACCGACGGGAGGATTTGGGTGCTGTTGAATTCACCGACCGTCGGACCAGCGTTGACGGTTGTGATGGCTGCGAAGCCAACATACAACAAAAAGATTGCACAAAGAGACAAACGTAACATCTTGAACGAACGCCCGCGTAAGTTCAGTGATATTCGAAGACCAGCTAAGAATGAGGAAACCACTTGTTTTCTGTCAGGTTTTATAGTCTGGCCTAGATTCCACTTGTTCTCCTTTTGTTGTCAGTCATCCGCTTTAGTGACTCCGAGTCGATGAGGCGAAGCATAAACGGTCGACGTGAGCCGTACCCTAAAGCATAGCTTCATATGCACGATCCAAATGAGCACACAATACGGGATTATTTGATGATGATTTACTTCGGCCTCTTGGAGTATTCACCTGGGGCCACAAATCTATGGTATTTTGCGGTAAAGATAAACCGAAGAAGCTTATTAAACAACGGAGACAAGTTTCATAAAGCAGTGTTTTTTGTATTGACATACATAGTCGCAAGTGAAATGCATCTCGCCGTCGGTAAATGATTCACGGATCGACTGTCAGAACTTGAACATGCCATCATTTTTGTCTGATCCAAATGCTTGTTTTGGCCGATCTTCAGCCACACTTTGGCCACACTCAAAAAAGAAAGAACTACATGGCAAAACTTGTCTTTTGCAAGGGAAATTTGGCTTTGAATTCAACCGAGGCCATGTGATACAAGATCAGGACTTCTACGATCCTTAAACATGCAATCGTTGACGATCCTCAATCTTGACGCGGAGCCTCGGATATCCACCCAGAAGTGATTGTCCAGTTTAGGACTCAGACTGTCAGTATGTAGATCATGCAAATGCATGTGGGAGAGCAGTAGTACTTCACACATTTTCTGAAAGCTTCCCATGACTATGATAATGGTACAGTATTCACTCGTACTATCAACTCCCATACTTAGCGGACCACGGAAGCGGTTCTCCAGACAGAGTATTTGTTGAATCATACATTGCGTTTTTGTTACTACTGATACATCGAGAATATGCTACAAAATGACTGATTAATGCCCAGCGGGACGAGAAAATGTAACATGGTGACCCTCTTTGCCATCACGTTTGAAGAAGCCCTCCATAAACCACTATACAAATTGTTAGTCAACGTCATACGGTTAAGTTCGACGAAGGCCACTAACATTAAGCTCCGCACCGTCACCTTCGAGCCAAAATTCACCCTCGCGCAAATAATATACTTCGTAACTGTTCATGGACAATGAGTATACAGATGTCAAGGCTGAGCGTCTTTGCCTTACCCTACAGTTTTATGAAATGAAACGTCGAATTCTTTGTGTTCGTGGTCCCAGTCCTTCCCTTTGACACCTTTGAAGTTGTAATGATGTTTAGGGTGACAGATGATCCAATTAAATTCTGGATGAGCCTTGAATCCTGCGGTAACAACTTCTTGCGTGAAGTGAGCTCGACGCTGCCGGAGTTTGTCAGCCAGGGGTTGTAGCTAGGACATTCAATATCCACGCACCGTTTTATCTTTATTTATGATATTTTTTACCAGATCAATGATCTTGGTAATGATTTTTTCAGCAACTTGAGCGATTTGAGCGAGTTGCCGACTCTCCAGATTGGCCTCAGATAGGCTACGAACGGCCAAATCCATACCCCGTGGACTAGGCGCAAAGTCGAGGGTAAGACCGACGAAGGGATTATTAGGGGACGGTCTGTAAACCGAAGAAAGGCTCTGGGTGCTGTTGACTTGGAAGGTTGTCGGGACAGCGTTGACAGCTGTATTTGCGGAAAGGACAATATATGCCACAAAGGTTGCGACGAGAGTAAAAGATATCATGTTGAACTAACGCCTGCGTATGTTCTGTAAGATTGTTGGGGATATTCGAAGACCAGCCAAGAATGGGGCATCCAGTTGGTTTTCCGTCCGCTTTTATGGCCATTACTTGACTCCATCGAAAAGACGGCAATCAGGTATTACACCTATCGTTGTGCCATACGATAGGTTGAGGCGCTTGGTTAGTGTAAGCAGGTGTAAGCGGCGACAACTGTTGATACATCGCATAACTTCATGTGATTCAGCACTGCGGCATATGCATAAGATCACGCTGCGGTGATGATTTCCTTGCGATGTTGTCACCAAAGTAGAGCGTGCAGCATGGGTACATTGTGGAGTCATCAGTGTCAATCACGATTAGTAGTCAGAGATCGTCGAGCCAAAGGTGATCCTCAGATAGTCGAGGCAGCGCCTTGACGCGTAATGCGTTGACATCGTTACAAGAGGCATGATTGTTGAGAAATTCAGAGAAATTCGTGGAGATGGATGCGTGATGCAGAATGATCGGCATATGATCTCCGCGATGCAAATCACATACTTGTCAAAGTTGTTTGATCGTTGCTTGTCTACAGATTTGATGCAATCATAATATGCCATAGACATGCCTTCGTTAAAATATCGTATGTACACAATATGTACAGTAGATCCAAGTAGAGTAAGTTATATGTACTTGTACAGTAGAATTAAAACAAATCGAAATTAATGCCCAGGGGGACGAGTAAAGGTGACATGGTGGCCCTGATCACCATCACGCTTAAAGAACCCCGCCATGGCCCACTATAAGTATATGCATGCAGTAAGTAAGAACGAGCCTCGAAATCCAATTTGACGGAGGATACTGACGTTGATGTAATCACCATCACCTTCGAGCCAGAATTCACCCTCGCGCAAATAATAAACTTCGTAACTGGATATCATGACAATAACTATAGAATTCAAGGATTGAGCATAAGTATTCGGCTTACCCTACAGTTTTGTGAAAGGAGACGTCAAATTCCTTGTGTTCGTGGTCCCAGTCCTTGCCTTTGACACCTTTGAAATTGTAATGGTGCTTGGGGTGGCACACAATCCAATTAAATTCTGGATGAGCCTTTGTTCCTGCGTCAACAACTTCATTCGTGAAGTGAGCTCGACGCTATTGGGAGTTGGTCAACCAGAGGACAGTCAACTTGAATATCCACGCACCTTTTTATCTTTTTCTATGATGCCTTTTACCAGATCAACGATCTTTGAAATGACTTTGACAGCAACTCGAGCAATTTGAGCAACTTGTCGACTCTCCAAGTCGGCCTCGGATACGCTTCGAGTGACGAGATCCATGTCCAGTGGACTGTACTCAAAATCGAGAGTGAGACCGACGAAGGGATTTTTTGGGGTCGGTTTGTAAACCGACGGGATGATTTGGGTGCTGTTGAATTCACCGACCGTCGGGCCAGCGATGACGGTTTTAATGGCTGCGAAGCCAACGTACGCCACAAAGATTGCACAAAAGGAGTAACGGACCATGTTGGACGAACGCCCACGTATGTTCAGAGAAGATTTGGTGTGTGGATATTCGAAGACCAGCTAAGAATAAGGATTCCCTCTGATTCTCTGTCACATTTTATATTCCTGCCGGATTGAACCAAAACAGCGCACGAATGAGTTCAAGCAGTGCATCTATCAAGTACAGGATGACAATCAAGATTCTTCATCTCCTTTTCGCAGGCATAGGCTGATTCTGGTTGACAGCCTTGACAACATCTGCACGTATCAGCGTAGGACAGTGAAGAACCCTGGCTACCTGTCGATTCGTTGCATAGCTTCAATGCCACGAAAAGAAGATGAGATCACCTTGTAGTGACTGAAATACTTCGGTCCTTGCCTTGTTGTCTTGAAAACATTTTTCCCTGTGGATAAGCTGCGGAAAAAATCAAGATGTTAGACAGATGGCGTCGAGCTATCCTTGATGCTCCGCACGGTAGTACAGATGAGGCCTGGCCCAAAGCTGTTTCCTAAAGAGAAAGTAGAGATGAGCCAGCAGTGATAAGCATGGGGTTTTCAAATATGTATAGTGGAGCGATCTGCCACGATGCAAATCCTGATGAGGCAGCTAACGATATTGGATGATAGTTTCCATCATTCTTGCGACACAAAATTGTTCGTCCGCACTGAATGGAGTAAAGTACTGAATGAGGATCATGATCGTGCTCTGATGTGTCTGTCCAAGGAAAGACTCAGACCAAAATCAGACTGGGAGTCAAGTAAATCATCAGTGGAACAATCATTCGGTCAGATAACACGACGTACTCAATTGACTCCTAGTGAAGCTGAGTAATTTGAGGCGAATAAAGAACTGTTAACAGCTGTGCATATATCAAGCAAATATACAATAATACAATAATTTCCAGAGCATGAGGCTTGAGGCTTGAGCATCGATGTCAGATCCAGCCCCAATTGTATCGAGATGCAACCTGATGATGAGATGAAAGCTCACCTCTGATAAGTATCGTCCATCAGAGATGGATCCTTGAGCGTCGTTAGATCCTGCAGTCACGCATGACAGACATACTTCTCGATAATACCGCCAAAGACAGGTTGTAGGCGCTTGCTATAAGAACAACATTCAATGCTGGGCACGAGTCGGAGCCTGCAAGAGGTGTTACTGGCACGCGTTTTTAATCTTGAGGCTCCAATGAGGCTGCCATCAACTGGCCAGACACAATCATGCATTTGATGGTCAATTCAACTTCGGCCACCCAGAGTAATTATTGTTGGCACTGTAAGGGCCCGGGTTAAGCCCACACAGGCGTTTACGTCGTATACAGTACCCACCGAGATCCGTTAGCAGATAAGTGCTTGAGGGTTCAAGTTGATCATGAACGCGTTCAAATCAAGGATCAACCTGCTTGGGACTCGGATCAACTTGAATCGGCTTCTTGAGCGAAGATATGTCTTCGTAAGAACTTTATTTCTTCCAGATCATATTCAATCTGGGCTTCAGGTTTCAAGGCATACACAACATCAGATATGTATCTCTCGGAACGACCAGCAATAAAAACTTGTTTGAGTCCAACAACCCTAGAATCAAATCCAAAAGAGGAAAAGATTCTGGCAGTCTTGCGTGCTCTCAGGATACTATGTTCTGAGGGAAAGTGCATTGACGTCCTTGAATAAAATTTGGTATAATTACAGATTGAAGATTTTACTATATAATCTAGAAAGTGAGCCCTCCCTGCGAGAACGAAAACTGGGCGTCAAAAACGGGATCGTTAAACACGCCGCCAACTTCGTATGGATCCAGTTCGCTGTCTGTATCACAATCCATCAGATCCAAATCCTCGTCTGATGGAAACGAATCTTGTAAAAGGTTGACAACCGTTCCGATCTTCGATAGCTCTATAGTGTTTTCGTGTATATAACCCTCGGAATGATCAACCCGGATGTTAACTTCTTCTAGCGCAGGACCATAAAAGTTGAATCTTTCTCGTGCCAAAGCACTGGCGAGAAGAACCGAGTCTTGCGCCCCCATGCGCTCCGAGCCACGGATGGATAATGTCTTTAGGTGAGGGCAAGGACATGTGTATTGCACCACGCCCAAAGGGTCACTAGCGAGAGACGGCTGAGGAAGTAATGCTCGAAGCCAATGGGTTGACACATTGTCGAGGTCAATGTGACGTAGATGTGGGTGAAAATTGAGCAGCGAGCTAAATGCCGACGGGTATGATTTGATGCCACGAATGGATAGACTTCGGAGGAAGGGAAACACTGCCTTAGAGGATGCATTGCATGCAACAACAGCGACGGCTGATTTTGGAAGGTCTGAGGCAAAAGAGAAATCATCTCGGCTCATCAGGGAGTCGTCATCATCCCAGACGTAGAGAGGTTCGTGACTTTCTTGGACCGGGAAGCTACCAGTGGCCAAGTAGGTCAGTAAACCGCCAGCATCGATGTCTACAATTTCCATGGGGTGAGTTGAATCCTGGAGGGTCAAATCTTCGACACCAGGTGCATCTAAAAGTCCGAGGATGGCTTTCGCCTCGCGTTCGGATCGATACCCAATTGTCAATTGCTGGAGACGATGGAGTTTGACAGGTTGGATATCTTCCCTGACGATAGAACTCTCATCATTGTCGGGGATGCGAGCACCAGAACCGTTCAACACAAGTGTCTCCAGTTCTGGGCAATGTGAAAGAAGTTGACCAAGTTCATCGAGACTCGGTCGAACATCCGAGCAATGCGATGAAAGGTCAAGACTTTTGAGGCCATGCTGACCTACAGATATGGCGTCGGACAGCGACTGCCAATGGACATGCACACCACGTAGAGAGAGGTTGCAAAGTCGAGGTAATATATCGCGAGGGGAAGAATCGCTGGTGCTTAGGAAGGCGGGTTCTCGCAGCTCAGGTGGTTGAAATGTCGGAGAATGGCTCACAAAGTCGTTGCAGCGCATCAAGGTCAGAGACTCCAAGCAAGGCGCACCAGAAGCAGCGATGGAAGGCTGCATCGCTTGAAGAGCGATATACATTGGAAACCAGGTGTCCGTCAGGATGCTGAGAGAACGCCATCGAGGTAAATGAGGCACTAATAAAGCCATTGCGGTGCTCATGTGTGATGAGTTGAATGGAGGGACGTAGGGTTCATATTCTTCAGTATTAGTGGACACTCTGAGTGTGAAGGTAAGGAAATGTCAATGTCTTCTGCCAGACAAAGAAACGTACTCTGGCTCTGAGAAATCCCAATACTCGTCTCGAGCGTCTATAAGTATATCGAGCGGGCAAGCTCCTGATAGCGCCAAACAGGATACGATGTGACTCGTATCAAGGCATGAAGTTTGTCGTTGCGAATTGTGTTGATCTGTGCTGTCGACCAAACCTGCGGTAATACAAATGCTGGTCCACAGGGAAGGAGTTCTACGGCAAACATTTCGCCAATGGGAGTTCACCTCTGAGAGTATCAAAGGTCGCTTGATAGACTCTGCGTCGATAGAAGGAAACTCCTCATCTCCACTACCGTCGTGTCTTACCAGCAAGAAGATGTGCGACAACAGCTCGACCGGGAGCTTGTGGATCGGAGAGGGGCGGGATTCTAGAAAGGAGTAAGCCATGGAAGGCGAGGTATTGTGGAATTGTGAAGTACAGGCAAAGTGGTCGCATTTTTAAGGAGTAGTCGCATTATTAGTTCTTTGTCCCACTGACATGAGATCACAAAAGATTATGATCAGCTGGATTGTTCGAACAAAAAGGAGAATTTGATGGCCGGTATAAGATCGCATCGGGAGAACGAAGCAAGGTCTTATTGTTATTATTGTCTTTGAGACAACTCGGAGGTTATTGTTTTCAAGACGATGGTGTTGCGATGCAGAACTTGACTTCCCGTATAGCAGTCAAGCCAGTGAGTCGCAGGAAAATCGTTGAATTAGCAACAGGATTTTGCATAGAGTCACTTGAGAATATGACAAAAGCGGCAGATTGCAGGTATTTTGTGAAAGGGATATCCCATTTGAAGAAGAGAACAAACGAAAGGTCAAATTAGGATCATCAAAAGCTCATCAAAAAATCCCTAAACAGGCAACCCGCCATCAGATGCAATGAAAAACAGTCAAGTCCTCGTCAAGTCTTTGCAATTTTCCTTTCTAGTCTCGACAGAGCTCGACAGTTGTGTCAAGGCGAAAGTTCGGGAACAATAATATAAAAAGCTACCCTACATATGTATGTACACACTTTACCGTTACAATAAACGATGTCGAAAGCTTAAAAAGACCGATAGATACCAATAATTGTCCACAAATTTCCAGGCGTTGAGCAACGTATGACTCGTCGCTATGGGGAGGTCGACAGTCCGCTTTGCTTCAAAAACTCCGGTCCGTTGAATGACTCGCCATTGGAATTCAATAAGCCGCCTTGGAGATGCGAAGTTTGAGGCTGGCTTGGCGATAAGAACCCGCTTGCGAAGAGTTGTTGAACGTCAACTTCATCAAAAAGCCCAACTATGTCTGACGGGTTCATGTACAGTTGCGGATCTTCTCTTATCATATCCAACCCACTCATACCTGACGAGTCCATGAACGCTGCTTGCGTCTGGTTTAAAGGCGAGAACGTTTGAGCTTGACCCATCGATGTTGTAGACGAGGAGGACGCTCCGGCAGATCCAAATGGCGAGCCGTTTTTGGGAGGTTCTGAGAAGAAATCGGTGTGTGAGAAACTTTCTGGGCTGCTGTTCTGTGGAGGTGAATCTGTATTCATTGCACCAAGCGGACGGGCAGCGCTCTTTTTGCGCACCGGACGTATCCAGGGCGGTCGGTTGTTCGGGCTCGGCTCCTTCTGACTAGCTTCTAGAGGGATCTGTGTTACTGTGAGCAATAGTAAGTACGGAATCAGAATGGTAGTGAGGGGTGATGTTTACGTCGACAAAACTCTTCCATGAGATCGCCGGACCGAAGCCCGCACACATAGCGACCGCTAAAACGACGTAGCAAACCAACACAGGAACGAAGAGCATAAAGCCCTGTAGGGATGAGATGTTGTAGCTCTTCAGTTTTGCAGCTAAGTAAGATAGCAACAAGCGTCCTTCCAGCTTGTGTCAATTGATGAATCACATGGACACCGTCTATCGTGACGGTCAGCTTTGATCTGAAAGTCGCAAAAGAAAGGACGCACAGTAGGTCATAAGACCTTTCTTCGCAATTTGCAGATGGGTCGTAATTATTTGGAGCGCAGAGTTGTGCGCAGCTATCAGAGCTGCTTTCTCCTGCTCACTCGCGGGTTCATCCGATCCTCCACTCGTCCGTTCCGCGATGAGTTCTGAGAACCTATGACGATATATCAAGAGCCGCACAAACTGCTCAGCGCAGTGCAATCGTTCGGCCTGTGTGAGCCTAATGATATCCTCGCTTGCCAAGGTTTCAGGGGTATGCGACCAAAAGGGGGGTATACTACGCTGTATTTCGTCAAGCAAAGCCTCCTCTTCACGCATGTCTCGAAATCGCCGTGAACCGGAGAGGACATGGGTCGCACGAAGCAGGAAAGACGAAGAGTCCCCATAACTCCGCGCGGGGGGAACATCGAGGACAGACTCTAATACGACCATGATTCGCAGGGAACAAATAAACGCATTGAGCCTGCATTCGATTCCCGGAGGTGGCGTCCCAATGTTGTCGTGAGTGATGTATTCGTCATCAACAGGTGCTGGTTCCGACACATCACAATCTCGGAGGCGTAATAGTGACGGTCGGCCGAAATGGGCACTAAGTTGCTTGTCCCAGATATACACACACCAAAACGTTCGTTTGCGGACCTCATCTTCAATAGGGTCGAAGATATCATAATTATCAGCGGAACGGTGAAGGCCAGTATCGAAAGACATGGTCACGGCCTCCGCGAGAAGAGAGGCAGCTTTTGAAATTTTTCCTAATCCTACAGCATAGACAGCTGCAATAAGGTTCCCTTGTATATTGTACAAGGTGGGGCGATCTGCGATAGGGAGTATTCTGAGGCGTCCAAATAGCTCAAACCAATGCGTCCCGGAAGATATGCCGTCATTTGAGTTAGCGCGGACACGGGGGTCGTCGACATGCCGTGAAGCCAAACAACAAATCGCTACAATGAACGATGCAAATCCCGGTTCGCCCCATTTTGCGGGGTTTCCGTAGTCCTGGAAAGAAATTAGTTGATTGGATAGATAAGATGCTTGTAAAGGAGCTCACAGAAAGAAACGTCGGAACATGCAGGAACGGAAGAATGTAGTAAGAAGTCGATAAATAACATTGCACTAGACTGAAAACGGTATCAGAGAGAAGAATTCTCGGAAATTGACACAATACCTGTCCATAAGTTCTGGAACAATGTATGAAGTCATCAATCGCCAGAGATGCTGGGGGTTGACATCTGTTCGCCGTGGCTTCCGATCTGGGAAATAGTTCAGGTCGACTGCGTTTGCAAGTTTGGTAGATTGAGACTCGTCGAATGTCGGTGGAGAGGACCTTTCTTGCTGATTTGAAGTCGCGTGGCGTTCCACAAGAAGATCAAGGACAGGCATCCCTGACGTTTCGCCCTGCCATCGGGTATATCCCTCGTCGTCAAAATAGAGGTATGAGGCGCTCAAAGACATGTGCGAGGCTTCTTCGGCAAGTTGGTCCGGAGTCAGCCTGTGACTGGGGTCAAGTATAGGACCAGAACCATAACGTTGTTCTTCGCCGGTGGCGTTTGTATCACGAGTAAAATGCGTAGATGGATTTGTGAGAGGAAACACATGCAAAGATGGTGGAGGTACACCTGAAGGAAATTGTGTAGGATACACGAAAGGCTGTACTGGGCTAGTTGTCGCGTCAGTCGACGATGGTTGCCCGATATTTGGTGGTACAAGGCCACCAGCCGCGAATACAGCAGGTGGTATAGCTTTAATTAATGTTTCCAGATGATGCATGCGGTCTTCCAGGGTCGCAGTACGTCTAAGTGACGTCAAGCAACCATTCGTCAGATAAGTCTCTGGAAAAAATGCTTAAACTTACTTCGACTTATGAGGATGGGTTCGTTTTCCAGGTTCCTCGAATGTGCACGCAGAACTGGCAGTAAGACACGCCTGGCATGGATGACCCTCATCGCACTTGATCCTCCTCCGCCTATATTGAGAGTCAGATTAGTCTCATTGTAGGTCATTGTGGATATTCAGAGCAATCCAAGCTCACCTGCATCGATCACACGCCCTGTTACATTCAGGCGTTATGAGTGCATTGAATTGCCGATTGTTCTAGAGGCAAGCATACCTACTCAGCTTAAACCTCCTTTCTTTGAGCATCGAGGACGTCGAGGACGATGGAGTCTGCTCCTGGCTTTCGTTGTTAGTGATTGGGGCCATGATGACGGTAGAAAGCAAAGGATGGAGATTATTATAAGTGGTGTACCACAGATGGTAATTTCTGTTTTATATTTCTGACTCCAACTCTTGTGACGTCCGAATTTTGCCGAATTTTGTATTCTGTATATAGATCTTCTTTCATGCCGCGAATGTCATCGACCATCTGCACAGCTCAGGGCTACCACGGTGCAACTATAGTAAGAAGGGTTCTTCTATGAAAACGAGGAGGAAGAGGCCAAACTTCATAACGACCCTCAAAATAAGTGTCCCAATTAATTTTGCGCCGATTTCTTATTTTGGGCAACTTTGTTGGCCAAGCTTACGCAGCCAAGTGGGCTTGGGCGCAAATCCGTCATGTCAAGGAAAGGATGGGTCCGATAATGCAGATTGATATGCTTGGCACAATAATTGAGGAAAGGCGTAATAAGTAAAGATATGTCCGAACCATGCGCTATACTACTAGTATATACAAACCTCACATAGCAAGTCCACCTTCCCATGACGGTTCAACCGACTGTCGATGTCGCCCATGGTTTCGTATTGTCTCATTGTCGTCCTCATCATCGTCATTAGAAGAGCGCGAATTTTCACGCTCGTGCCCATGAGTGTTTATTGATGCTTCCTCAGCGGTCCAGTAACCTTCGGCCGCTGAATTATATGACGCCGAGCTCCCTGATCGCTCGTAGCCCAGGCTTGGAGGCGCCTGACCCGGAGGACTTCGAGAACGCATTTGCATTTCGAACGAACCTGCTGAGGAGGCTGTACCAGGTACATGTAGGGTATTAGGTGAGCGGGAATAAGGAATACCGGGCGACACTGGCCGCCGTTCTGGAGCCTCACTTGTCGGAAGACTGGTCGGCCAATTAGAGGGTGTGCTGGTTATTTCGCCAGTAGATAATTTATATCTGGGAGATGGGAGCGGAGACTGAGGTGGCAGATCTGAGGCGGAGTAATAGGACGGCTGAGGTGATGGATTCACTTCGAAACGATTGCTCAGTGGATTAGGGGAGAGGTGAGTTGGCTGGTCTGGATTACTTTGATGTATTGCGTATTGGACGTTGGGTATAGGGAGGTCTGTTGCCTGGCTCATTGAAGGTGTATCTAGGTATGTTGTGGTCGATTTGTTGGGTCCTGGGCCAGATGTAATGGGACTGGGTTCATATCGGTCTTGAGACACCGACATATCAGAGAGAGATCGGTTATGTTGGGTGTCGTGGAACATAGGGGCAGCTTCTAGAGTACTTTCCTCCTTAATTTCGGGTATTTTCCTGGCCCGCCGGCGCGTCAGGCCCAGCTGGTCCTTCAGATCTCCCTTCACCCACATTTCTCTCACGATTTCCTTGTCTAATGGTGTATACACTGTAGTGGCGAACTTGACGATAAACCTTGGGGCTGCGTTTCTTTGGTCAGCAAAAGAAGTGGGAGAAGAATTGCACAATACTCACCAAGTGCGACGGTCGCGGACAGAAGAATGGTTGCCCAGAAAGTTATACCGCCGAACAATATGACAACCTCGTCGACGAAGTCGTTGGTTAGGAAGGCCGAATAAATTACAATCCAAAGTAGCATGACGATTGTCGATCCGAAAACGAGAACCCATGTAATAACCGTCCAGCTGCAAAAGAGATCAGCTACGTTCATTGCAAACAACAGAGGGGACGAACTAGTTGGTACTCAGACCGACGTAAGAATTGGCTGTGAGAATTGCCGCGACTGCAACAGTAGTCCCGAATTCCGAAAGAGATTCAATTCCTTTCCCATTCCAGGACGCATTCACGCCGCCGAAGGTCCACACAAGGAAAGGGAAGAAAAATACAACAGCTGATTGGTACAGACCGTCGAACATGTAGAGCCAGAACTTGGTCCGGGTATATTCTAAACCTCGGATGCCGCGGACGTAAAGTTGAGGGAATGCGAGAGCGGCCTTGGCGTTGATGTCTTGGTCGAAGGCTGTGAGGAAACTCACATCAGTTGTGAGGAAAGGAAGATACAGGTTCGGACATACCTCCGAGAGCAATGACGGGAAGGGAGGTAAATACAAGGTTACACAGTAAAACGAAAGTATATTGGTACAAGTATGTTGCATCAAAACTAAGAACTTGGTCAGCATTGTGAGATTTGAAAACGACCAGACATCACGTACCTGTTGAATGGCAGGAACCAGAACATGGCGAGCGTCCAGATGACGTTCTGTGTGCCAATGAAGGGGTTGTACTAATGCATGGGAAAGGAAACCTACCTTGTAGAAGAAGTTGCTGTGCATATCTGCGATCCGTTGGTACGACCAGCGACCGTGTACAATGAGTAGTTTGGTGAGGAATCTGAACTGTCCAAATGCGTAATCGGCGGACATGGCAGCTTGGGAACCTTCCAGTCCAAACAACCCAACACCGATGTTCGCCTCCTGAATCATCGCTACATCATTCGCACCATCACCAATAGAAAGCGTCATTGCATTTCTGCCTTCCTTTACCTGCGTGAGAAGATAGTCGGAAAAATCAGATCCACATCCAGGAGAACAGCCATAGAAGAAACATACGAGTTTGACAGTCAAAGCCTTCTGCGCAGGAGAAACACGACAGCACACGACGGTTTCGCATTGGGTACCAAGGTTGAGGAAAAGTTCCTTGAGTTCCGGGGATAATGCGTGGCGCAAGGTATCGCCATCTATGACCACAGCAAAAGATGCTTTCGCACCGGGAAAGAATCCACGGTTCTTTGAGTCCCAAGCAGGTGGACCGAGGACCGAAGCAATCTTGTTTAGGCCACCTTCAATCTGAGCGCGAGTCTTTTCCATTGAGTCAGCTGACAATATCATGATATCCATGGTATTCTTGAGCAAATTGCAGCTGAACCCGATTTCAATTGCCGTTTGGAGCTTGTCACCTGGTAGACAACGATGTTCAATTTCAATCATGAACAAGACTGAAAATTTGTCACCTGTAAGAATCCATAACTTTATTCCAGCTCGATGCAGTGTTTCTATCGCCTCGGGCACACCTTCTTGAAGCTTATCTTCCAAGGCGGTGGCACCGAGGATCTGCAGTGAATGCTCTATCAGCTCATTCGCCTTGTCTATCTCCTCGTCGCGGTTTTCGATAGTGTTAGTCGCATCATCGTACTTCTTTGACCACGTCATGTACTCGTCCTCATCCAACCACCGATATGCAATGCAAAGAGTTCTCAGCCCGTTGTTTGCAAACATCTCCATATCCTTGCTGGTCTTCTCTTTCAATATTGGGTCATGGTCCTTCGCAAGCCGGGCATAAATGACACTATCTGCGCCCTTGCAGTAAAGAATAAGCCGGCCGTCGGGGTTGCGCACCACAACGCTCATACGCTTTCTTGTACTGTTGAACTCCAGCAATTTCAATGGCGTATACCGCTCTCGCTGTCCCATCACCTCAATATCAATCCCATCCTTCGACTTTCCTATAAACGGGAATCCGGCATCGCGCGCAGCTGCCACGAGGGCGGCCTCGTCTGGAGACTCGGCCTTGTACTCCAGCCGATATGGATCATTTTGCTGCGAATCTGGTTTCTCTGCGAGGACGCTATGACAGATGGCAAGCGCGCGGAAGAACGCGATAATGTGAGATCGCTGGTTCGACGAGCGGTTGGTCAGGTCCTCTGCAAGCTGGGGAGAAACAAGAGTCATCTTGTTGGATTGCAAATACCGATTCTTGAACGTGCGCTCCATGGTGCTGAGCATCTGTTGCTTAAGCGATGCCAGCTTCTCGTTGAGTGCTGCTGGCTCGTATGCATCGGCCTTTCCTTCGCGGGTCGCTGCACCACGTTGAGCTTCCGTTACACCCTCGCCATAGGCTACACCGTTGATAGAGCATTTCTGGAACTCCATTATGTTTTGGGTTAGCGTGCCCGTCTTGTCGGAGAATATGTACTCAATCTGGCCCAGGTCATCCGAAATATTCCAGGTCTTGGGTACGCATGGTGTGTCGTAAGGTTGATAGTACATGTCGATATCCTGGGAAATGAAGTATGCCTGAATGGTTTTGACTATTTCGATGGAAATGTAAAGGGATATAGGAACGATGTTCTGAAAAGCAATTAAACATGACCTGAAGTATAGTGGTCAGAACCAACTCAAAACGTAGTGCATCGCAAAAAGAACCTACACAAAGGTGACGAGGGCGTTGACCACATGTGAAGACGATGGGTCGGCACCTTGCTCGAAGAACTTGCTGGAACTAATCTCTGCATCTTGAACACCACTGATGATCGCCGATATTAAACACATTGCGGTCAGCACCGCAAAATTGACCAGGACATTGAAGTTGGTCTCTTGTTCGATTTTGCTCCGTTTCGAGGGAGTGTTGCCCCCGTTTAACATGATCTTTGTATCGGAGCCGGTGAAAACGACGAGCCCGATGACCCAGCTGGTATTGCGTAACATACACCCACGCAACAACAACTCGTTGATGGTGACCGACTCCTGTTTCTGTTCGCCAGTCGATAGCTCCTTGTACCGCAGGATTCCGTGGTACAGGTACAGATTCTGATGTGGTGGCTCTGAATCCAGATAGAACGACGACCTTTCAATGTCTTCCTCTGATTGGAGTGAGGAGGTCGCTCGAACGGCTTTCCTAGGCTTGAGATTAGTTTCGCCGTCCAAGTTCTTGGTCTCCAGGTAACACATATTATCCACGTCCGAAGTTGCAAGAACAACAATGTCGGCCGGCACCTGATCGTTGTCCCGAAGCAAAACAATGTCCCCAACCTCGAGCTTTTTCCACAGAGTTCGCTCCCAACGTGCTGTGCCATGGATACGCTTCTCCCAGTCCATGACACCAGGGGCTGAAGTGGAATGGATGGACTGCTGATACTGTGACATTGAACCAAATTGATCGGATGGCACCTTTGCCAAAGTAGTCGAAGAGTCGCCGAATGTCGATTGCGATGCCTCTCCAGGTAATGGAGGAGGGTAACTGTGCGAATCGATGCTTTGGATGTCCTCGAGTCTCCTGTTCCCCGTCCCACGGCGGGGAAGGTCAACACTGCTGACATCAGGACCCGTCTGGAAACTCGCGCGTGATTCGCCCGCTTTGTCCAACATAATCCTTATCCCAGCCCCTGCCTGCCCTGCTTCCCGATCCCGCAGTTTCTTGACTCCCTTTGTCACTTTGCCCGGTGCGTTCATACCTAAGAGTTTCTCGAACCACGACCTTGAGTCCGTGGGTTGGTTGACGTTTACCCATCCACCTGCGAGTTTGGTCACGCCTGATGTATTGACTTCTTCATCAAGAATGCCTCTTCGATAATCTTCAATGCCGTCTTTGAGCGCGGTGACAGCCAAAATGAACGCCAATGGGAGTACTGATATAGAACCAGCGGCTGCTCCAAATACGGGGAAAACTATCGGCTATTTTGAGCCAATCAAAGCGCACATGGATGAAAATAAACTGACGCTGAACAACAACGAGAGCCAGGAAAAATAAGTTCGCTACCCTGTAGCCAACCGTCAGCCGTGAAAGCAAGCTACATGGTGTTCATCGTACCTTCTGAATTGTTCGTACAAATTCTTGGGTATAAACGTTAGAGGGCTATATTCTGCATAAATGACATCAGAACATCCCGCAAACAGTGAGCTCTTGCAAAAAACTCACTGGTTGTTTTGACTTTGTTCCTCTGATACCGCACAACGGGTTCACCATGCTGATCAACCTCCATAGCTGAAAGTGGATGATTGACGTAGACATTTCGCCGCACGCCTGGCACTTTGGAAGGGCCTGCCTCCGTAGGTACAGGTTGAGCCTTTTTGGAGGCAGTGGTATTTCGGCGAAAGAATCTCGAGCGTGCCCTGATACTCCTCCTCCGCTCCGCACGCTGTTCCGACTTTATCGACTCCGCAATTGCAGACGCTGCTGTCCGCACAGTACGTAGTCGCAGCTCTGGGTCAATAGAGTCGTCATTCTCCTCGTCTGTGAGCTCGTCTGGTGCTGGTATGTTTCGCCTCGGGAAAGTCATTAGTGGTGATTGAGTCGCCTTTGGGCTGGAACACGTCCAAACGACTTCACAGGCTTTTGGTACCGAGGTCCAGCACGGTCAGAAGGCGGTCGATGAAGGCGAGTAGTGAACTCGAGAGACGCAGCAGTGTCAGCGCAATAACAGCTCAGTGCAATAATGATTGCTCGAAACAAACTTGCTGGAAGACCCCTGCCACTGCTTATAATACCATCATGATGGCCCGCTTTCATCATCACTGCACTCAATCTTACTAAATTCAAGATAAAAAAATTACTCGTGGTGGAAGAATCCATATATAACGAATTTAGAGAACTACCAAGCTGTCTGTTTTGCACTGCCAGTATCTAACGAAAGGTTTTTGCTCGACGCCATGACGATGTGCGTACATCTCGGCAAACTCCTGAATAGGCTTTATGAATCATTTTGCTTTCATCTCTTCCAAACTTCCACCATTCATGTCCGCAAAGCATAGCGGCCTGCAGGAAGCAATGTGGCTTGCTTTCGGGAAGCCTCCTGAAACTTAGACATGGAGACTATTT